>JAJIBD010015678.1:0-36540 GCA_021461705.1 Cryptotis parvus | reverse complement strand
ATTTTGCATTCACTTGCTATGCCTGAATTTTATTTATTTATTCATTCATTTATTTGTTTGTTTGTTTAATTTGCCTTTTTGGGTCACACCCAGCAATGCTCAGGGGTTTCTCCTGGCTCTGCACTCAGGAATTACTCCTGGCGGTGCTCGGGGACCGTATGGGGATGCCGGGATCGAACCCAGGCCGGCATGGGCCAGCCGCGTGCAAGGCAAACGCCCCTACCCGCTGGGCTATCGCTTATTATGTCTGAATTTTAAATTGAGTCATTTGCAGGGAGGCTTTAGGTGGTTGGGAGTCCTCCTTAATAGTTTCAATCGCTGGCCCTATGATCCCAGGCTCTTTCATAGGCAGGCTGACCACTGAGGTGTGTCCTGTTGTTATTCTGTTGTAAAGTTGTGTTTTTGAGTAACTGTTTCTGATTACTGAGCCCAGGAGGTCTTGCTAGGCAGATGGGGGGGTGGGGTGGGGGGGAATAGTTGAACGTATGTTTTGCTGCTGAATTCTCCCAGTCCAGCTTTCCATACCTTTCCCAAACAATGGTGTATGCAAGCGCTGAGCAGACCTGATGGTTTTCCTTTTCTTTTACTTTTGTCTTATTGATTTGTTGTTTTTTTGTTTTGTTTCTTTTTTTTGGGGCCACACCCAGTGGTGCTCAGGAATTGCTCCCTGGCGGATGGGGGGGACCCTTGAGGTTCTGAAGACTGAAGCCCCGGCAGCTGTGAGCGAAGTCTGCTGGATCCTCTCTCGCTGGCCCTCGTTGGGCTTTTTCTTTCACTGCCGTCCGTGACCCGCAGGAAGTCCCCGTCTTCCTCCTCTCACTGCTGGCGGGTCTGGGATTTTACCTCGGGCCTGTGTCCATCTTGAGTTAGCTCTTTCTCTGTGGTGTCGGGTGGGGCTTGGGAGCTGAGTGCCAGATGGAAACTGAGCATTTGGCCGCAGTGACCCTCTGGGGTGGGGTGCAGAGCAGCTGACCTGCCCACCTCTGAGTCCTGTTCTACATGACCCAGCCATTGCTCAGCAGAATCTGGCCCCTCACTAGCAAGAAGTGTTACCTTGTTCTTGTGCTTTGCTTTTTGGGTCACACCAGGAGATGCTCAGGGGTTACTCCTGGCTGTGCACTCAGGAATTACCTCTGGCCATGCTTGGGGGTGGGGTGGACCATATGGGATGCCGGGATTGAACCCAGGTTAGCTGTGTGCAAGGCACATGCTCTCCCGCTGTACTATGGCTCTGGCTCCAGCCCCATTGATACAGCAGGAGCTAAGGAGGAAAGCACCAGGTCTCGGGTAGCTAATCCCACCCATGGAACAGGTAGCCAATCAGAATGTAGAAGGGGGATACCTGGGGCGGGATTTGGCAACAAGTAAAAGGCAACCCCAGAAGCTCCTGCTGTCTCCTCTCTCTGACCAGCTGCTTCCAACCAGCTCCTCCTCTCTCCTTGGATCAAGTAGGGTGGCATGCCCAGGTACAGGGCCCAGTATGGATAGGCCACTGAAGGCCAGGCAAGGGCATATACAGGTATGGGCCAGGCTCAGAGGCCCAGGTTACGGTAGGGCTTGGATGCCCAGGCTAGCACAGGTTCAGGCAGGGCCCAGATGCCCAGGTACGGGCAAGGTACTGAGCACAGGAGTCTCACCCATGTGTACAGGTTAGAGGCTGGAGACTAAGGAAAGCCTGGACAGGACAACAGGGACCGCTGGGGTAGAGTTGGGAGGCCCAGCGGCAGGCACAGAGAGCAGCACAGGAACAGGACCAGGAATTTCGTTCACGGGTGACAGGCTAGACATTTGGGGAAGGGACCTGGAATCCTCTGTACATTAAACTAACTCTCTACCTTCTGAGTTTTATTTGTAATTCATTCATACAATCCTCAAGAACCCACTAGCACAGGCGAATCCACTTTCGCATTAACACCGTTACCTTGTTTTGGTTTGTGTTCTAATCTGTCGGTCAACAGCGCTCCCTTTCGGGTGGGAGGCGGGTGCTGGGAGAGCCTCCCCAGCGTGCTCAGGAGGCCACAAGGCCACTCCTGGCAGTTCTCAGTGAACTGGGCTGGCGGCTCAGTGGGAGGACCTGTTTGGACCAAGACGCTGCTCAGAGGGTTCCTGGGGCATGCAAAAACCTTGGAGGGTCCAGGAAGACCACGAGGTGTGCCCCAAACAAACAGGGAGAGTGGTGGCCTCATTCTCGGTGGTGGCAGTATTGTCCGCTTGAGTCTGGGACACGGCGGGAGATTTCTCAGACTAAGAATAGGGGCTTGAGAGAGTGCAGAGACATTAAGGCACTTGCCTTGCTTCTCCCCAACCCAGCTTTGAATCCTCCGCTCCGTCTATGGTCCCCTGATCACTGCCAGGTGCACGACCCTCCACTTCTTCCCCAGTAAAGACGAAGATTGGGGCCGGAGTGATAGCCCAGCGGGTAGGGCGTTTGCTTTGCACGCGCCGGCCTGTGCCGCCCGGGTTCAATCCCGGTATCCCATATGGTCCCTCGAGCACCGCCAGGAGTGATTCCTGAGTGCAGAGCCAGGAGGAACCCCTGAGCATTGCCGGTGTGACCCAAAAAGCAAAAAAAAAAAAAAAAAAAAAAAAGACGAAGATTGGAGCTTCTGTCCGATTCTAGTTCTTATCATCTGCCCTAAGAAAATAAAAATATGAAATTGAGGAGATCTGTGGCTCCCCTGTTCTTGCAGCACTGAGCCCAAGAAGCTGGGCTGTGGAAGCAACCCAGACTGGGTGACGGCTGAGCAGATGAAGAAGCTCCCGCTACAGCACTGAGCACTGCAGCGCTAAGAAAAGGTGGTTGTGTTAGTAGGGAAGTAAGTCAGAGGGGAGTGGCGGGCTGCCCGACCACCTCACTCATCTGTGGAATAGAAACAGAACGGGAATACACAGGACAGAGCCATGACAAGCTTTTGGCCTGGGGTTACAGAATTCTGATCACCAGCAGGGCAACAGAACGGCCAGACAGCCGAGGGGACGGGGCAGTGGCCAAGGGCCTCGGGCACGTGGGGGAGCAGAAAATGCAACAGAGTCAGAAATGACAGCGCTGTCGGGAACCTGTGGCCTAGGTGCCGACCAGGATTTAAAAGAAGAGAGGCTGTTTGGATCCTGTGGCGGTGTGTGTGTGTCTGTTCCCGCCATCTGGTAGCAGACGCAGGTGGTGCGGTTCCTTCCACCCCGCCGCATCGGCAGGCCGGGCCCTTCCCTCAGTCACCTTTACTCCCCTCGGAAAACCCGTCTGCCTGCATGCTGGAGCATGTGGAAATCAGGTGCTCAGGAGTGCTGCGGAGAGCCCGAGTGGCCTCCGGGTTGTGACCCTTCACCCTTTAGTTCTCTCCATGTTGCTTCACGTATCTTGAAGCTCCGTTATTTGGAGCATTTGCATGAGTGGTGGAGATTCTAAAGCACATGGACACTTCTTCTCACGAGGTGTCCCTCGTCTTTGGCAGTAGTGTTTTGCTTTGTTGGCTTTGGTTTGGGGACCACACCAGGCTGTGCTCACGGGCTGCCCCTAGCTCAGTGCTCGGGGCCACAAGGCACTGGGGGTCCAAAACACAAGCCCCCACTGTAATTTTCTTGCGGTTCTCCCAGCTGTTGTTGGGCTGTCCGCAGCTTTCCACGGCTGGCCTAACCCTCAGCACCTAAACCTTCCTCTGCCCGTCCGTGGCTTGAGGATGTTTCTTAAAGGCACAGTGCATGAAGTCTCCGTCCCTACTCCCTCACCTGTGCTTCCCACTGCGGGTTCTAATAGTAGTCAAGTGTTGGTTTTAAGCCTGCTCCTGTCACGTTTCTCTGCCCTTTAAAGGTGTTTTTCTGTTCCTACTTCTTCGAGGTTTCTGGAAACTTGGGGGACAGGAGCACACCTGGCAGTGCTCGAAGGAGCCGGGTGGTGTCGGGACCAAGCCCGGCGCCTCCCGCACTCAGCACTGAGCCAGCCCTTGGAGCCATCCCCTGCCCTTGGGACTTTGGAATTTCTTTTAAATACATACCCGGTTTCGAGCTGTACCTCTTTGTCTCTGTGTGTGCACCGTGAGATAAACCCGTTTTCCTTTACACGCGGTGCTCCAGAGTCCGTCCTGGCTCTGTCTGTATACAGTAGCAGCTCCTGCCTTGGCAGCTACTGCTTATACAGCATCCCAGCAGTGCAGAAACGTGTAGCTTCTGGGACATTGGTGTGGGGGCTGGCCTGGATCTGTGTCCGCTTTCTTGTTTCGTTGTTGGTTTATGCCAGGGCTTGAACCAGGGGGCTCGTGTGTAGGTCACTGGAGTGACGCATCGCGGGGCTCTGAGCTCTGCCATTGCCTCCAGGATGTGTCGGGTAGATTTTGAAATCCCATGAGATTACTTTTCAGTTTGTTTATTTAGGTCTGGGGGTCACGTGCAGTTACAGGCTCAGAGCTGGGCCTTCGGTGCAGAGCGTGTGCTCCAGCCTCATTCTGCCCTGAAACACATTTGGGAAACAGAATTTCAGATTGATGGGGTGGGGTCCTGTCCCCCAAGAGTTAAAGGTATCCTGCTGTCTCCTGGCCTTTGTCATTTGGATGAGAAAGCTAGTGACCCTTAACATTTTTTTCTGTTTTACTTGTGATTTTTTTTTTCCCCCCATCAGCTTTGGAGACATTGTCGCCCCTTTGGTTTTCAAGGTTTTTTCTCCTTTTCTGTCTTCTCCCAGATACCAAGGCCAGCCAGTATGTAAATCATTCTAGCACTGCTGTGTGTGGTCGGGCCTGGAGCTCTTTCCTGCCCTGAGTCTCCGTACCCGGGTTCCTCTTCACCTCCTGGAGCGTGTGTCCCTCACGCCGCCTCCCAGCCTGTCGGTGTCCCCTTAACATTTTCAATTAGATTTTCTTCTTACTGCCTTAGTTTTCTTCACTCAGGAACACTGAGAATTTTCAGATTTTGGAAGTAGATTTTTTCTTTTTAAAATTCTTTTAAATTTAGGGGCCAGAGAGCTAGTACAGCAGGTATAGTTCAGACCTTGCACCTAATGGCCCCAGCTTCAATCCCCAGCATCCCATATGGTCCTCCGAGCCTACTGTCGCATGCGCCCCATCCCCCAAAAGAAGACCTTTATTTATTTATTTATTTTGCTCTTTTGGGTCACACGGGGCAATGCTTAGGGGTTACTCCTGGCTTTGCAATCAGGAATTACTCCTGGTGGTGCTCAGGCTACCAAGGACTGAACCCTGGTCGGCCATGTGCTACCATTGTACTATCGCACTATCACTCCAGCCCCAAAGCCTTTAAATTTTAAGTCACCAGAGAATAGTATCTCTGACAGTTATTTTTTTCTGTGTTGGGACTATACTGGTTAGTGCTCAGGAACTACTCTGGCCCAGTGCTCGAGACCGTGTTTTACAGTGGCTGGAGCCCAGCACCATCTACTTTGAGCTCTCTGCCACCCAAGCACTGTGGCTTTCACTGTCACCATTAAAAAGCAAAGAGGGGGCGGAGCCATAGTCCAGCGGGTAGGGCGTTTGCCTTGCACGCAGCCGACCTGGGTTCAATCCCGGCATCCCATATGGTCCCCCGGCACTGCCAGGGTAATTCCTAAGTGCAGAGCCAGGAGTAACCCCTGACCATCTCGAATGTGATCCCAAAAGCAAAAAAAAATTAATAATAATAAATTAAAAAATAAAATAAAAAGCAAAGAGGGAGGAGCCAGAGCGATAGCATAGCCGGTAGGGCATTTGCCTTGCACGCTGCCATCCAGGTTTGATCCCCAGCATCCCATATGGTCCCCCATGCACCACCAGGAGTAATTCCTGAGCGAAGAGACAGGAGTAACCCTGAGTCAACGGGTGTGACTCAAAAAGCTAATTAATTAATTAATTGGTTGATTGATTAAAGATAGCCAGTAGATTGGGGGAAGCAAAGAGGAGAGATTGTAGAGCAGATCAAAACGAGCAAATCTAAGGAAAGAAAGCAGCAGTGAAATAAAGACTAAGCGTGTTGACACCATTGTAGGCGCCGTTGACTCCACTCAAACCTGGGTTGATTAACACAGTGCAACATTCTGCCAGCTGTGTTACTAGACGAGCCCCAAGCAAAATTCATCTTTAAAGAGCTTGATTTAAATCAGACAGGAGAAATCAAGGGGCAGAAGGAATGCCTGTGGGGCCCTAGGTCGCTTCCACCTCACATGTACTCACAGCATCAACAGAAGTGCCCCCCACACACACACACACACACGCGCACACAGCACTGCCCTGAGTGACCCAGAACCAAAGTAAACAACCCTAAGGTAACGTTGTTAAAAGAAAGGACAATCAAAGAGGGCAAACTTAGTGACCCTGGTTTAGATCTATCCACAGGCACCCCTGGACGCCCACCTTGTGCCCAGGGCCCTGATTAACTCCAGCCCCTCCTACTCCCTGCCTCAGTTTCTTCAGCGTGGAGCAAGAGAACCACGCTACAACTGAACTGAAACACATGCCTGCTGTGTTCCAGAGTGGCAGCGTAGCAGATGGGGTGCCTTGCATGCTGCCGACTCGGGTTTGATTCCTGTCACCCCGAATGGCCTCCTGGGCCCACCAAGAGTGATGCCTGAGCATTGCCCAAAAAGAGAAATAAGTGCCTGTTAAGACAGGCCAGTGTGCGGAGGCCACCTAGGAGCATTAATGGGGGAAATTGACCCCAGTGGTGGAATTGGTATTAGAACAGTGGGTGCCTGAAACTCATTATGAGCAACTTTGTACATCATAAAGAAAAGGGTGTGTGTGGGGAGGGGGGAGGTTCTCAGAAATGGAGAATTTTCTGGAAGCAGCAGTGCACACAGTTACTTCTTTCAGCTTTGGTTAAGAAGTCTTAGTGTGGGGGGGCCGGAGCGATATCACAGTGGGTAGGACGTTTGCCTTGCATGCAGCCAACCTGGGTTCGATCCTCGGCATCCCATATGGTTCCCTGAGCACCGCCAGGAGTAATCCCTGAACGAAGAGCCAGGAGTAACCCCTGAACATCACCAAGTATGACCGAAAAAAAAAAAAAAAGTCAACACAAATCATAAAATTTGGGTAAATTTGGGCTAGAACAATAGTACAGGAGGTAAGACATTGCCCACGTTCCATCTCCAAAACCCAAATGGTTCCCTGATCCTGCCAGGAATGATCTGTGAGCACTGTGTCAGGGGTTGCCCCATGGGTGCCAGAGCGACAGCACTGGTAAGGTGTCTGCCTTGCATATGGCTGACCCAGGCTCAATCCCCAGCATCTCGTATGTTCCCCGAGCACCACCAGGAGTAATTCCTGAGTGCAGATCCACCAAGAGTAACCCCTGAGCATCACCAGGTGTGATGGTGATCACAAAATAATTCCTGGATAAATTTGATAACGATGCATAAGGAATTTCTCTGTACAGTGATATCCATCCCTAAGAAACGCAGTGTATGGAGCTGATAAAGGATGATGCTTCACAGAGGGTTAGTGCAGTGTACGGAGCTGATAAAGGATGCTTCCCAGTCAAGAGCAGTAAATCAAATGGATGCTCAGGCTTTCTCAATGTGTTTCAGGAACATTATTTTGGGGGGGTTTGACTCCCAAAAGTGGTATCCAGTATGGGTTGGGGTCACTCCCAGCAGTTCTTGGTTAGCTGGCTGCGGGTTGGAACTGGGGTCATACCCTAATCCCCTAGGCCCTGTTCTAGTTCTCAGGAGATCGCACCCAGGACTTACACATGAAGCTTGCATTCTGCCATAAATGGAGAACAGGTGTTTCAAGGCGAAGTTCACACAGTTCAAAATGGACAAGTTCTTAGGTGTATTCTTTGCGGGGTGGGGAGTTGGTTTAGGCGCCCATACCCTGCGGTGCTCAGGGCTCTGCATTCAGGGATCTAACATAGGTCAGCTGTGTGCAAGCAACTGCTCTAGTCCCTGTACTTTCACTCCAGCCATTGAGTTTTCAGTGCACGTTGGTAAACAAGAACTGGATCCCATGGAGACGCGTCAGAGGCCTCTTCCCCAGCAAGGGAGCTGAGGCCAGTCCTCAGCGGACTCCAGCTCAGACTTTATATATTCCCAGTCAGCCTCCTCCCAGTGCACATTGGTGGTGCTGCAGTGCCCTCCCCTCCACACTGTGCCCCAGAAACTGCCCAGCTCACTCGGGCCTTCCCACTGTCCCATCTAAGCCAACTCTTAGAAGCAAAGAAGACCAGCACTGGGGCCAGAGAGATAGTCCAGCGGGTAGGGCGTTTGCCTTGCATGTGGCGGCCTATGCCGCCCGGTTTGATCCCCGGCATCCCATATGGCCCCCGAGCACCGCCAGGAGTAATTTCTGAGTGCAGAGCCAGGAGAAACCCCTGAGCATTGCCGAGTGTGACCCAAAGAAACAGAAGACCAGCACTCTCAAGAGAAAATGGAAACCTAAGATGCTGGCAGGTCTTGGTGGAATCAGAGAAAGATGAAAGTTACTGTGTACGCTTGTACTCCAGCCCTGTACCGAGCAGATCTTTGTGAAACAGGACAGCGTTTGGGGTGGACTTTGGCTGCGCCCACACGCGGCACTGCAGGGACCTGATGCCCAGGCTCGGGTGCATCATTAGCTTCAGCTGCGCAGTGGCCGTGTGGAAGCGCCTGCCTTGTATTCAGATTTGTGTGACCTACAGTTGGGAAAGGTGGAGAACTGTTTTCATGTAGAGTCAACAGTGCAGTGCAGCAGCTCCTCTCACTCCCCAGGAATGCTCCACCCCTGTGTAGTCCGGAGGGTGTCAGGAGCTCAAGACCAGTGTGGGAACATGGTGAGGTGAGGAGGTCACAGATGGGCTTTGTCGTCTGGGATTCTCTGTTGGAACGTGTCATAAGACTGCTCATTGTTCTGAGGCATTGTTCCTTTGTCGCTGCTGAAGTTGAGTATTTAATTTAAGGTTTTGACCATGAATAAGGTCTTTTTTAGCTTCTGGATTTTTATTTTCTTTTTGGGTCACATCCGGCGATGCTCAGGGGTTACTCCTGGCTGCTCTTTGCTCAGGAATTACTCCTGGCGGTGCTCAGGGGACCATATAGGATGCCGGGATCGAACCCAGGTCTGCTGTGTGCAAGGGAAACACCTTACCCGCTGGGCTATCTCTCTGGCCCCAAGCTTCTGGATTTTTTGTTGGAATATTTTGTCTGTGTTTCTAATAGAGATTTTTTTCTAATAGAGATTGTTATGAATTACCTGAATTAAAGATAGTAGCTTTAATTTGATCACTATCACTATCTTCCCGTTCATCATCTATTTGCTCGAGCGGGCACCAGTAATATCTCCATATGTCCTGTCTCATGCTAGTAGAACCCAAAGGCATCTGCTTGCTCCAGGAACATAAAGAGCCTCAAACCATTACATTAGGTCATGGGAATGACCTAATATAAATGTTACTGGTATTTGGCACATCAAATACGACACGAGCAGCTTGCCAGGCTTGCCGTGCCAGTGGCATACTCTTCTTTGAATTAATTTTTTAATTTGATATGTTTGATTTTAAAATTAAAGATCTTTCCAAGTGAAATTTCTTGGCTTACGAAAGCTTTCTCTAACCCGAGATTGAGAAAATTTGTGTATTTTCTTTATAATTGCTCTTTGTATATATTTTTTTTCTTTTGGGTCACACCTAGCAAAGCTCTGGGGTTACTCCTGGCTCTGCACTCAGGTTGTACACAGAGGATTAGATGAGATGCCAGGGATCGAACCTGGTCAGTAGTGTCCAAGGCAAACACCCTATCCACTGTGCCATCACTCCAGCCCTAATTTGTAATTCATTTATACTAGAGCTGGGAATATGTGATCTCTCCAGACATGGCCACGTGCCACAAATGAATCTTCACTCGCTTAGTCTTTAATATTTTATTGTGCCACCATGAGATACACAATTACAAGATGTTCATGTTTGAGTTTCGGTCATACAGTGAGTGTTCCAGCACCCATCCCTCCACCAGTGCCCATTTCCCACCATCAATGTCCCCGATTCCCTCCCCTTCCCCCAGCCTGCCTCTATGGTTCTTTATCTCTTTCACTCCTTTCTCTTCCTCTCTCTCTCTCCTTCTGCTTCCCTTTCTTACACATTGTGGACTATAATACATTTAGAGGTTATCATGTGTATCTTTTTGCCTATATTCAATATTCGGTTCTCAGATGGATCATCATTTTCGACAATTATCAGCACACTGTTCCCTTCTCTGTCGTACTTAGCCGCTGACTCCCACACCTTCGTGGTATACCAGATTTTGAGATATCGCGCAGGCCCCAGCGTGCTATTGGGATCGGGCTGTGTCCAGTGTTGTGCGAGTTTTCTGATTTCTGGGAGCCTGGCGGAGAACAGGCCAAGGAGCAAAAACCTGCCCCCACCCCAAGACGCCCCATCAGTCTAGCTCAGGGCGAGCTGGCAGAGAGCCCCAGCAGCAGATCTGGGCAGGGCCGCCTGGCAGCCGAGGTGGGGGGGAGGTGGCCCCAGTCCAGGCTGGTTGGCGTAGTCGCCGAGCCCTGCATGCCTGGGCTTGAATTCGGCTTCTCTCTTGGGCGGGCTGTGTCCAGCTGTGGAGTCCAGACCAGAGGATGACTGTGGTTGTGTTGTGCGAGGGGTTTTCTGTAAAGTCTTTTTTTTTTGTTTGGCTTTTTTTGTTATTTGCTTTTTGGGTCACACTCAGCGGCACTCAGGGGTTTCCTGGCTCTGCACTCACGAATTACTCTTGGCGGAGCTCGGGAGCCATATGGGATGCTGGGGATCGAACCTGGGTCGGCTGCATGCAAGGCAAATACCCTCCCTGCTGTGCTATTGCTCGGAATTCCTAAAACATCCAGGAATGCTTTGCTGTTTTTCTTTCAGTTTCATTCAGCACTTGCAGATAAGCAAGGGAAGTAGCACGGTTATCGCAGCGAGCCTGCTTCTCTGCCGTGTCCCACCTGCACCTGCCCCCGCGAGCTGCCCGTCCCTCTGTACCTGGGCACCCGCGTACCACTCTCAGCTGTCTCTCGCTCGGTGACAGGTCCCGGCACCTGCGATTCCTGTGTGGGAGGAGCACGTGTCTGCTCGCCGGCTCCATCCATAGGCTCTGGCTTTGCTTTAGACCCACTCAGACGCATTGAAAGTCAACCGCTGACTTGGTGGTGGGCTTCGATGCAGGAGAACGGCGTATTTTTTCCCAAAGTGGACACTTGCTTTGTGTCCATCTCTTCTCAGGCGGGTTCTTCACAGTCAGTCTCCAAGTAGGGGAACCCAAAGGCCCACTCCTTCTTGGTGACTCTGTGGGGACATTGTACTCGCCCTCCAGCGGAACAGGCGAAGGCGCTTGTCAACGTTCCGCCTCGTTGGTCCCTGGCCTCCTTCCACTCTGGTGTAAGGTTCTCGGCCCTCTGCGTGGGTTTGTAAGTGGGCGTGTGTGTTGGCCTTGCTGACCCCGTGGTTTCCTTGACCCCTTCCCCAGCCATGTGTATAACTACTGCACTAGTGTCCACCAGTCCAGCCAAGCTCGGGGGGCTGGTGTCCCCCCCTCAAAGTCGAAGAAGGGCCAGACTCCCGGGGAGCTCAGTTTGTCGGCTTGGAATTGTACAAACGGCTTAAAGAGTTTCTGAAGAATTACTTGACAAATCTTCTGAAGGTAAGATACTTTGCAGCTGTGTCCTGAGCCTTCATACAGAAACAGTTAAGGTAGGGAAATGGTGCTTCTGAGTTAAATGCTAAAAATTATCTTTTTTTTTTTTTATCAGCCGCATTCTGTGTCTTAATTTCTTCTGAAGTTTTAGGAGAAATGTGTATGAATCCTAGGCCTCAAGTTTCTGCTCATTTGGCACCAGAGGCCGATGTTTCCTGTCAAGTACCGGGCAGTGGATCCAGCCACCCCTGGTTGGGTTTGAATCTGTGGTCCGTGTCGGGTGTAGAGATGGGGTGCAGGGACCCCAGAGCGATTGTCCCTCCCGGCACCTGTGCAGGAACAGTGGCCTCACCCAGCTCACAGACCACAGGACAGTCCCGGTCCCCCCGCCCTGCACGAGCGCCCCTGGACCCAGGCGTCCTCACGGGTGGCCACTGCCGCCCTGCGCCCCTCCTCCCCACCCAGCTCCACGTGCTGCCGGGCCCAGGAATGAGTTTCCCTCTGTTTCCCTCACTTAGGAACTTGTGGTTGCAGTCGTGCAGGTCACATGGACTAATTGCAGTGGCTGCACGTTACCCTCGTGACTGAGGAGCAAAGTGCTGCCGCAGGGCTGTGCTCTGTAGTTCGTTCCACAAAACGTGGCCGTTGTGAGCTTTGTTCAGTGGTACATTTCATAATCCTTATGTAGAGAATAAATTATGAATATGCAGAAAAACTTATTTTGGGGCCAGAACAATGGTCCAGTGGGGAGGGCGTTTGCCTTGCATGCGGCCGACCGGGTTTGTTTTTGTTTTTGTTTTTTAATTTTTTTATTATACCACCATGAGACATACAATTACAAAGGTGTTCATAATTGGTTCTTGGTAATACAGTATACCAGCACCCATCCCTCCACCAGTGCCCCATTTCGGGTTTGATCCCGGCATCCCATATGGTCCCCCACACAGTGCCAGGAGTAGTTCCTGAGCACACAGCCAGGAATAACCCCTGAGCATCGCTGGGTGTGACCCAAAAAAAAGAAACAAAACAAAACTTATTTTTAAAGGAACGATTTGATACAGTTTTTTTACACATTTGGTGGTGTTCAGGGACCACATATGGTGTTGGGGTGCAGGGCTCGAACCTGGGTCAGCCACGTGCAAGGTAAGACATTCCCTGCTCCACAAGGCGCCTTTGATGTATCTTAACTCCCAATAAGCAGGGCTTTCCTTTGTATTCTAACATTTACGGTAGTTTTTCTGCATGTGTGTGCATGTTTGATACGACAGTTTGAGACAGGGTTTTATGAAGATTCTTGGGTCCTTGTGAGGGGTTTCAGAGAGAGACTCCCTTAGTCACAGAAACCCCTTTGAGCTTCTGGAGAGGAGCGTTTGGCGTGCCTGAAGCCGCACCTGCTCTGACGAGAGACTTGTTTTCATCCCGTGGGACGCGCTCTAGGACGGGGAAGACCTGATGGACGAGAGTGTGCTGAAGTTCTACACGCAGCAGTGGGAGGACTACCGGTTCTCGAGCAAAGTGCTCAACGGGATCTGCGCCTACCTCAACCGGCACTGGGTGCGCCGTGAGTGCGACGAAGGCCGCAAAGGCATCTACGAGATCTACTCGGTGAGGGCGGGCCTGCGGGGCCTGTGGCTCCTTTTCAAGGCTTCCTGGCCCTGGTAGAGGCCAGGCTCAGGGGGCCCTTCCTGAGGGTCTCTCAGCAGGGAGGGTCGTTGCCCTGCTGTGTCCAGGCTGCGCCCCACTTCCCCGGATGCCAGGGCAGCGATAAGCTTCTCAGAATGTTAAACTGAGGTACAGTTTGTTTCCTCGGGTGTGAGGGGCTGCATCCTGGCGGGACTCAGAGACTGCATGTGGTTGGGGGGTCAAAGCTGGGCGCCACCTGCCAGCAAGCGCCCGCAAGGGCGAGCAACTCTGGTCTGAGAAAAGAGACTTTCAACAGTTTGTGGTTGAGTGTTGGATTTTTCAATGTCGATTTCTTTGTTTTTGTTTGGGGCCACACCTGGCAATTCCCAGGGGTTACTCTGCACTCAGGAATTAGCTCCTGGCCGTGTACAGGGGACCCAAGGATCGAACCTGGGTTGGCTATTTGTGTGGCAAATGCCCTACCTGCTGAACTGTCTCCAGCCCTTCAAGTTTTATTTTAATTCAAGCCATAAGACATAAAAGAATACCTCTTTGAACAAGCTATTTAAAATCACGCAGTGAGACCGGAGCGATAGCACAGCGGTTAGGGCATTTGCTTTACATGTGGCCCACCCAAGTTTGATCCCCAGCATCCCATATGGCCCCTTGAGCACCGCCAGGAGTAATTTCTGAGTTCAAAGCCAGAAATGGCCCTTGACCATTGCCGGGTGTGGCCCCCAAAAAAAGCGAAAATCAAATCAAATCATGTGGTGAGGTGCCAGAGAGATACCGAGGGTCGGTAGATAGCACGTGCCTTGCATGTGCTGCACCAGGGTTCTACCCGGGCATTCCGTGTGGAATGGGCCAGGCATGATCCCGGAACCCAGCCGGGTGTGGCCCAACACCCCCCCCCCACCCAGCCCCGCCCTAAACAGGCAACCACAGGGTGGGGCTGAGGCTTCCACTCAGATGTCAACGCACAAACTGCCACGTGCTGGGTCCAGTATCTCCACACACCCCCCAGCACTGCCCGGTGTCCTGTAGTCACAGCCGACCTCAGCTCTTGTGGTTTCTGTGGACCACCAAGGAGACTGGGGCATGGGTGGGTCCTCACATCTCTCCTTGGGTGGCATTGGTGTGCCAGTTGATTTCTTTCCCAGCCTGCCGCCACTGTGGAACGTGTCCTAGACCTACGGGCATGCTTCCCGCATGCACGAGCACTGTGGACCTCACACTGGACCTTAACCACCCTAAGTCCACCCTCAACCACCCTGGTTTGCTTCATGGACACTGGCATCCACCCCAAGTGTCCAGTTTGCCACATAGACACTGGCAAACAGCCCTGAGCCAGGTCAGGAACTGATGGGTCAGAAGGAACTGGCTTTATTCAGTGTATGAGCTCTGACACTGACTTTGTTTGATCCAGGAACATTTTGTCTTTTTCGGGGACCACACCCAGCAGTGCTCAGGCAGGAGGAACCGTGTGGTGCTGGAGAAGGCACCTGGGCCTCTGCATGCAGAGCTTCAGCCCGCAGAGCCCCGTAGAGCAGCTGTACAGCTTGAACAGTTGTTGCCTTCCGCTATGGTTCTTAAACCCAAGTGCTTTTTTTTTTTTTTTTTTTTTTTTTGGGTTTGGGGTCACACCCGGCAATGCTCAGGGGTTACTCCTGGCTCTGCACTCAGGAATTACTCCTGGCGGTGCTCGGGGACCATATGGGATGCCGAGGATTGAACCTGGTCTGGCCTGGGCCGGCCGTGCAAGGCAAAGGCCCTACCCACTGGGCTATCGCTCCAGCCCACCAAGTGCTTTTCTTTTTTATCTCACCCACAGAAGTGTCATCTGATGGATATTTAGAATTTGGGCAATACTTCAGGCTGAATCGAGTCACTCTGATTTCTTCATGTGATGGTTGATTTCTGCCACGTTCTAATCGAGGCGTATTTATTGATCAACATTGATCAATAGACTCGTAGTCCGACTGTTCCCTGTGACTTGGTGTAAAGAAACCTGAGTAAGCATGTAGACGTCTCATGCTTTTCCTTTTTCTCTTCCAGCTCGCGCTGGTGACCTGGAGAGACTGTCTGTTCCGCCATTGAATAAGCAGGTACCAACTGCATGACGTGTCCCCTGCTGGTTTCACTGCAGGCTCTGGGCCCCTGGAGTGTCTCTTGCTGCAAATTAGACAACTTACGTGTTTACCGACACATGGTCCTACATCCTATAACCCAAATACCTTTTTTCTGTCTTTTCCACAGGTTACAAATGCTGTTTTAAAACTGATCGAGAAGGAAAGAAATGGCGAGACCATCAACACCAGGCTCATCAGCGGCGTGGTGCAGTCTTACGGTAAGCGGCTTCCCGGCCTGGCTTCGGTTTTTGCCTCCAGCGACAATTGTGGGCTCGTGGCCAATTTGTGTTGAAGTAGTTTAGTACAAGTCTGCCGGAATATATTGCATGTACAAAGGTACTCAGTTTTCTTTATGCTATTGTGATTTTTTTTTTGCTTTTTTTTTTTGGGGTCACACTCGGCAATGCTCAGGGGCTACTCCTGACTCTGCACTCAGGAATTACCCCTGGCAGTGCTCGGGGACCATATGGGATGCCGGGATCGAACCTGGGTCGGCTGCATGTAAGGCAAACGCCTTACCCGCTGGACTATTGCTCCGGCCTCTCTTTTTATTTTATCCATTGCTTTAAAAAAAAATTTGTGTGTTTGATTCTTGTGCATTTAAGGATATTTTTATGCATTTGAACATCACAGTAACCAGAAATGCCTGGCCATGGCCCAGAGTTACTTGCTGCTCTGGCCCCCTGGGGCTGGAGTGGGGCTTGCCGCTCTCGTGAAACCATGTGCTGTAAGTTCCCTCCAGTGAGCTGCCCTGCCGCATACGTGGTTCAAAAGTCGGGTAATTGAAAGATAGTGCCTGTGTCTTTGCAGTGGAATTGGGGCTGAATGAAGATGACGCCTTTGCCAAGGGCCCCACGTTAACGGTGTATAAAGAGTCCTTTGAGTCGCAGTTCCTGGCCGACACCGAGAGGTTCTACACCAGAGAGAGTACAGAGTTCCTGCAGCAGAACCCAGTCACGGAGTACATGAAGAAGGTGACGTTGCGGGGCCACTCGGGAAGGGATGCACAGGCATGCAGGGTACCTCCGCCATGGCCAGAGCTGCTCTCTGGGTGCTGGGGCTCAGGCCCACTCTGAGGGCCAAAGGTCTGCAGGAGCCTGGCAGGAGGGACACGAGGCTCATGGTGGCGGTGCTTCAAGAGTGTCTGGGCTGGGACGTGACCGACACGAGGCTCCTGGTGATGGTAGTTCAGGAGTGCCCTGGACGGGAACTGGAGCGATAGCACAGCGGGTAGGGTGTTTGCCTTGCACGCCGCCGACCCAGGTTCGATCCCCGACATCCCATATCATATGGTCCCCAAGCACCGCCAGGAGTAACTCCTAACTCCTGGGTGCAGAGCCAGGAGTAACTCCTTAGCATTGCCGGGTGTGACCCAAAAAAGCAAAAAAAAAAAAGTGCCCCAGGCAGGGATGTGACTGGCTCCTCGGCCTCGGAGCAGCCCGAGGGATGGGCTGTGGGACAGGATCCAGGAATTCGGCATGTAGTTCTGTGTTGGAGGGGTCTTCCACAGAAGCCCCTCGGCATGGGGGGGTACCCGACTTCACTCTTGCAGGCCACAGGTGGCCTCTTCCTCAGCTCTTCCTGGCAGAGGTGCTCGTTGGAGGCAGGCCTGGACTTGATGGTTTCTCCACGTTCCCGTGGTCCGGATGTGCTGAGCCGGCCGAGCCCCACGTGCGGGAGTAGAGCAGTCTGTCCTGGCGCTCTCGGGGCTGACGCTGCGTGGGAGGGCATCTGAGAGCCCGAGGGCAGCCCTGCCTCAGCTCGCTCCTTCCTGTGTCTCCACTGAGCTGCCTGCACTGACCTTCCCCTGTACCTCGAGGTGCTGTCCAGGCAGCTTTGTCATGGCGATGTTGATGGGCAGCAGTGTCCAGACTCTGGTTCTCAGCACAGTCCCCCTGGCCAGCAAGTCCTAATTCACATCCAGCCATCAGTTGATCGATTGACTGGGGCTTGGGGCCCCCCAGCAGTGCCCAAGACTTCTGGCTCTGCACTCAGGGATCATTCCTGGCGGGGTTCAGGGTGTGTCAGGGCAAAGTAGGCCAGGGCCGGTTATGTGCGAGCCAACCCCCACTGGTGCTTCCGACTCTCCGTACATGCACGTTCAGGTGATCCGCAAGGGAAAGCTGCTCTTAAATGTTTCTTTTTTTTCTTTTTTTTTTTTTTTGCTTTTTGGGTCACACCCGGTGATGCTCAGGGGTTACTCCTGGCTCTGCACTCAGGAATTACTCCTGGCGGTGCTCAGGGGACCATAAGGGATGCCGGGATCGAACCCGGGCGGCATGGGCTGGCCGTATGCAAGGCCAACGCCCCTACCTGCTGGGCTATGGCTCGCGGCCCCTGAATGTTTCTTTAAATGTAAATGCTGATCATTTTCATTCAGCCCTTCCTAGGCACTGGGGTACACTTGACTGCTAAAAGTGGTTCTTGAGTTGGGTCCATGTGTAGGAGAGGATCTGAGGGTCTCTGAGAATTGGACCCGGAGTGATAGCACAGTGGGGAGAGTGCTTGCTTCACACACAGCTGACCTGATTTAGTCCCGGCATCCCATATGGTCCCTTAAGACTGCCTGGCGTGAATTCCTGAGCACCGCTGGTTGTGACCTCGAAACAAAAGTTGTGTAGGGGCCCAGAGTGATAGTACAACGTTTAGGGCATTTGCCTTGCACACAGCCAACACTAGCTTGATCCCCAACATCCCATATGGTCCCCTGAGCATGGCTAGGACTAAGTAATTCCTGAGTGCAGAGCCAGGAGCAGTCCCGATCATCAAGTGTGGACCAGAAAACAATATCCTCAAAAGATGAAGCACGACATATCTGAAGGATTAAAGGCCACAGAAAGACTTTAACCTGTTCACAGTGACTCTGTGTGTGAGTCCTCTCAGAGGAGTTTGACGTGAAACTGCGTTGTGGAGAGGCCCCGACACAGGATTGCATTGCTGGGTTTCCTACTGGTGCTCATCCAAGGCCCTCCACGGAGGACTGAGCCTAGTGGTACAAACCCCCGTGCGCTCCTCACCGTGCTGCATGCTGTGGTCGCGCTTAATCAGGCACAGCGCGGAGGGCGTTTTGCCTTGCACATGGATGGCCCGGTTCTATCCCCAGCACCCCATACGGTCCCAGGCACTCCCAGGAGTAATTCCTGAGGATCGTCGGTGGGTGTGGGTGTCACCCCTCCCAAAACAGGCATTTTATGTTACATTTTCAGGCCATCGCTGCTGGTGCCATAGAGCAGGAACCATGGAACAAGGCCCGCGCGGGGGAGAGTTTGTACAAACCTAGAATTCGAGAGCCCTCCTGTTTCCTCAGTCACTGTGCAGGAATGAGTGTCCCTTTGCTGTCCCCCAGGCCGGAGGCCCGGCTGCTGGAGGAGCAGCGGCGGGTGCAGGTGTACCTGCATGAGAGCACGCAGGACGAGCTGGCTCGAAGTGCGAGCAGGTGCTCATCGAGAAGCACCTGGAGATCTTCCACACCGAAGTTCAGAATCTGCTGGATGCCGAGAACGAAGGTGGGCGCATGTGTGTGTGTGTTTGTCTGTGATGTGTGGGGTGTGTAATGTGTTAAGAGGTGTGTGTGGGTGTGAGGTGTATTGTGTTCGGGGTGTGTGTGTGTGCTGTGAGGGGTGTGTTGTGTGAGGGGGGGGGTGTGTGGCAGGAGTGTATTGTGTCGGTGTATGGTTTTAGAGCGTGTGTTGTGTGAGGGGTGTGTATGGTCTGAGAGAGGTATGTTGTATTAGGGGGGTGTGTGTGCACTTGCTGTGAGGTGTGTGTGTATGGTGTTAGAGGATATGTTGTATTAGTGACATGAGGTGTGTGGTGTGAAAGGTGTGTTGTGTTACGGTGTGTGTGCTGTGAGGTGTGTGTATGATATGTGGGTTTGTGGTGGGTGTGTGCATCTGTGTCCTGGTCTGACTTGAAGCTCAGGACTCCGAGTTTGATGTGTGTGTGTGTGTGTGTGTGTGTGTGTGTGTGTGGTGTATACGTTTGTGTGGGAAGAAGAGACTGGCTGCTTGTCCACTTGGCCTGAGAGCCTTTGCCTTCAGGTTTCTAGGGAGTGTACATTTCTGATGTTAATTCCTTGAGATGAGGCTGTTTCCTCACGTTTTACTGGGCAAAGTTAGGATCTCAGGAAAAGATTGATGGGGGGCCTAGAGCGACTCTGTCTTTGCACACAGCTGATCCAGGTTCCATCCCAGCACCCTGTAATCCCCAGGAATGAGCCAGGAGAAAGCCTTGAGTACTGTCAGGTGTGGTCCAAAAACAAAAAAGAAGAGGTTGGTTGGGACCAGGAATGCGACTCAAATGACCCAGCCCCTCTTACTGCCCAGAGCAACACCCCCCTCTCCCCAGCCCCCTGCGAGCCAAACATGGAAGGAGAGACTGACTGACGTTTAGCTTTGGCTTTCTTCTCTAGCCCTCATAAGTTATATGCCAGACAGATTAAGTGAAGAGTTTGGGAACCTTTTGTAACGCATTTGCCTTACTGGGATAGTCACATGCACTGCTTAAATCAGTTCCTTCAGAAACATAGTGCTGATTGGGGCCGGGTGATGGCACAGCCGGGTAGGGCATTTGCCTTGCACGCGGCCGACCCGGGTTCGATCCCTGGCATCCCACACGGTCCCTGAGCATTGCCAGGTATGGCCTAAAAAGCAAAAAAAAAAAGAATAGTGCTGGGCCAGAGCGATAGTCCAGCGGGAGGACACTTGCTTTGCATGTGGTCCACCTGGGTTCAATCCCGGCATCCCATATGGTCCCGCAGCACCGCCAGGAGTGACCCCCCTAAGCATGATCAGGTATGAGCCTCTCGGTCTGGAATGGTCAAGCCCACCTCTGGGCTGAGTATTGCTAGAAAGAGCCTCCCAGCCCCCTGCTTAGATATCTCCCCAACCCAACAGATACTCATGACATCATGTGTCAGGCACAAGGAATGTCCCAGTTTGTTTTTTTTTTTTTTTTTTTTTTGCTTTTTGGTCACATCCAGCAATGCTCAGGGGGTTACTCCTGGCTCTGCACTCAGGAATCACTCCTGGCTGTGCTCGGGGGACCATATGGGATGCCGGGGATCGAACCCGGGCGGCACAAGCGCGCGAGGTGCAGCAAACGCCCTACCGCTGGGCTATCGCTCCGGCCCCCTGAATGTCCCAGTTTTAAGAATGTCTGAGTGCAGGGTCTGAGTGTAGGGTTGGAGCAATAGCACAGCAGGTAGGGCATTTGCCTTGCATGTGGCCGACCCGGGTTTGATACCCGGCATCCCATATGGTTCCCGGAGCACTGCCAGGAGTAATTCCTGAGCAAAGAGCCAGGAGAAACCCCTGAGCATCGCCGGTTTGACCAAAAAAGCAAAAATAAATAAATAAATAAATAAATAGTGTCCGGGCGTGGTCCAGAGGGAGGGAGGGCGGGGGGGGGGGGGAAAGAGGGAAAGAATCGTGAGGGCCGGGTGGATCGAGCAGCTGCTAGGGCGTTTGCCTTGCACGCAGCTGATCTGGTTCAGGCCCCACGACCCCGTTTGGTTCTCCAAGCACCACCGGGAGTGAGCCCTGAGTATGTCAGGTGCCTCTCCCCCCCCCCCCCCAAAAATTATCAAAAAGAATGTCAGGAATCCTCATATGAAGCTCCTGTCCAGTGGCATAACTATATTAGTGTCTTTAGGGAAATAGAGGTCCGTAGTATAAAACAGCTTGATTCTAATCGGATGCTTTGGATGAGTATAGTCTGAAGATGGGTGACTCTGGGATCTCTCGTGCAGGATGGGGCTGGCGTGCCTCGGCACACGTAGTAACAAGTTGGCGCCTTCTTGTTGCAGATTTGGGCCGCATGTACAATCTTGTGTCTAGGATCCAGGACGGCCTGGGAGAGCTGAAGAAGCTGCTGGAGACGCACATCCATAATCAGGGCCTTGCCGCGATCGAGAAGTGTGGGGAAGCTGCTCTGAATGTAAGTCGGGGCACAGAGACCTGGGTCCGGGCCAGCCTGTGCAGACGCAGCGCCCGGGGCCTGCAGGAAGCACCTGTGGCACAGCCTCGGCAGCCGGGAGGTCGCTTGGTGGCATTTTTCCCTTCCCTCTCCCTCTGCCATTCTCTGCTGTAGGACACGGCTCTGTCCGTGGGCGGGGACTGCCGTGGCAGTCATACGCCCCCACCCCTGAGCCCCCCACTGCTGTATCTTTATCACTTGTATCATTTGTCTTCCTGTTACTCGTTGACTTGCTCGGGCACCTGTAACATCTCCATACGTCCTGTCACATCCTAGTGTAGCCCAAGGGCACCTGCTCGCTCCAGGAACATGAAGAGCCTCAAACCATTCCTTCAGGTCATGGGAATGGAGTCTATAATTGTTACTGGCTTTTTGCATATCACATACGACACGGGTAGCTTGCCAGGCTCTGCCATGAGGGTGGGATGCTCTATCTGTACATCAGATAAAAACTTTTTTTTTGCATTTTGGGTCACACCCAGCAATGCTCAGGGGTTATTCCTGGCTCTGTATTCAGGAACTGCTCCTGGCGGTGTTCGGGGACCATATGGGATGCTGGGATCAAACCAAAGTCAGCTGTGACAGGCATATGCCCTCCCCAATGTGCTATCACTCCGACCCCAGATAAAAACTTTCTGCCTTGTGGGTCTGAGGTGCCAGTATCCGGCATAGGCAGGAGTGTGGGCTGGGCCCTGGGGCGGAGTCTCAGCAAGGGTGGGACAGTGACATAATTGTCTCACTAGAAGACGGGGTTCGGGGAAGAGGGGTGTCTGAAGAGGCTTCTAAGTGAAGACCGTGCTCGGGTGTCTGTCGGCACAGAGACGAGGCTTTGGGACAGGGTGGAGAATGGAGTCAGGAGGTCAGCGCCCTGACAGGTGCAGCTGGTTTGGAATGTGAAGGCGGGTGCAAGTTAACGAGGTTACAGTTACTCTAACGGGACAGGAGAAAGCAGCCTCAAAGGTAGCGATACTGGGGCCGGAGCGATAGCCCAGCCGGGTAGGGCGTTGCGCTTGCACGTGGCGGCCCATGCCAGCCCGGGTTCAATCCCGGCATCCCATATGGTTCCCCCGAGCACCGCCAGGGAGTGGATTCCCTGAGTGCAGAGCCAGGAGAAAACCCCTGAGCATTGCCGGGTGTGACCCAAAAAAAAAAAAAAAAAAAAAAAAAAGGTAGCGTTACTGGATTACCCTGAACTTGAGCTGCAGAGCTAAGGACAGAAATTAAAGGGGGCAGCAAGAGGAGCAGAGGGAGGGTCACACAGGGGTGGTGGGTTAGAACCAGCAGACCAAAGGCAGGAGATCCCAGCTGCAGTGACCAAACTTGAATGCCTGATGGCCAGAATGGGGCAGAGTGGGGTAGGACACTTGCCTTGCAGGCAGCTGGCGCAGCTTCTATCCCCGTGTCCTGTATGTCCCTGAGCACTGGATGTGGCCCAGAAACCAACGAAACAACGGCCCTAGCGTGTGTGTATGTATGTGTGTGTATACATAAAATCTTACATAAAATCCTCATGTGTGGCCTCATTATGATCTTCAAACTTAAGTTGATTTTTGGCTAACGTTTTCAAAGTAAAAAGTATGGTTTATAAGTTGAATCTCAGGAAACAAAAAAAATTTAAAGCTGAATTTCTTGGCTGGAAAAATAATACAGCAGGGAAGGTGCTTGCCTTGTACACAGCTGACCTGGGTTCGATTCCCAGTACCACATCTAGTCAGTCCCTGAGGCTTGGCAGGAGTGATCCCTGATCACTGTTGGGTGTGGCGCTAACCCTCCCCCATACAGGCTGAATTCCTAACAAGGGGTCCCAGCTGCTGTGGGCTCTCTGTTGACACAGTCTCCACAAGAACCCAGTTCGCCAGAGCGGGACTCCTGTCTGACCCAGCCGTGAGCAAGGCACCGGGAGGAGCAGAGATTTATCTCAGTTTCACTCCAACCTGGGAAAGGGTGGACGTCTGAAGTGATACCTCACATGGCCATGGACAGAAAAAGCCGCTTTCTCAGATCCCAGCACAGTGACCGAGAACATGGCCCCTCGTGGCCAGTCTCCTCATGGCCCCACGCGCCAGCCTTCTCACGGCCCCACGCGGCCAGCCTCCCCACGGCCCCTCGTAGCCAGTCTCCTCACGGCCCCACGCTGCCAGCCTCCTCATGGCCCCACGCTGCCAGCCTCCTCGGACCGTGTTGGTGCTTCGACTCTGAAGCATAGGGTCCCAGCCCAACAGGGTCGCCCTCAGCACTGAGCTCACTTTGGGGGCACGCAGGTCACTGTCCCGGCTCCGCCACCATCAGGGGCGCTACTTCACATGACTGAGCGGGCATTTTCACCAGGTGCCTCCTCCCAAGCTTCTGTGGGCTCAAGTATATTTTCAGGCTTAGAAATACAAAATGCCGGCAAGCTACAAAGACCGCCTTCAGATTATCTGTGATTTTGTCTTGCTCTGGGCCACCCCCAGTGCAGGGCCTGCCCAGGTTGGCGCACCAGACAAGCGCGTGCTCTCACTTGGAGCTGAGCCGGGTAAGCCACGGGCACCAGCCCCAGGGCCACTGCTGTGGGCTTGTCTGTTCTGATGACAGGAGGGAGAGCCTCGGCCAAGTGTGGGGTCACGCTGGCAGCACCCTGCTCCCTGCACCGGGACCAAGACTCGGTGACTCGGCCCTCTAACAGCCCACGGAGCAGCATCAGGAAACGGGTCTCCTGAGGGGACGGTGGCCGCACTGACCTGACATTGCTTCTTCCTCTTGAGAAATGGCTTCCGGGCACCCGCTGCCCAATGTGCTGCTCCCGGGCCGCTGCGCTGGCTGGACTAGCTGTTCTTGAGCTTCTCCCGTTTTCCTCTCTCAGCTTTGTAGAGCCACTCCCAAGGCTTCTTGCTGTTTCCTTCCCCGCCTGCCGTTGCCCTGCCCAGTGTCATGGGCTTTGCCCCGTTCCAACCGTCGTGGCTCATCAGTCCTAAACCCCACCACCACGCTGCCGCCTCCCAGCGAGGCTCCGAAACCACGTGGTGGTTCTCAACCAAAGCAAGTCCAGCATTTGAGTGGACAGTACTGGGCCAAGCCAAGCTGTCACTTGGAAACTTTCTTTTCTCTAATGCCTTAGCACTTACAGATCATTGGGAAGGTCGCTTTCCACAGAAACCTGAAATCCATTTTTCATACGGTGCAGAAAGTTTGTTTGCTTTACGACAGCCCTAAACTAAGTGGCCTGTGTGCTTGTTGACGGCACCAGAGCTGTTGCCTTATTTGTGGACATCTTTATGGCTGAAACTGTCTCATCACAACACATTACGGACTGTTCGGCCTGCGGTAACCAGCCATGCTTTTCTGTTTTCACACGCAAGGATCCCAAAATGTATGTGCAGACCGTGTTGGACGTTCATAAGAAGTACAACGCCCTGGTCATGTCGGCCTTCAACAATGATGCTGGCTTCGTGGCTGCGCTGGACAAGGTGGGTGCGTGGGTGTGGTGGCTCTGGGGGTGGGCTTTGGGGGAGGGGAGCACATGACCCTCTAACTGTGCGTGTGGCCTTGCAGGCTTGTGGGCGCTTCATCAATAACAACGCGGTCACCAAGATGGCCCAGTCCTCCAGCAAGTCCCCCGAGCTGCTGGCCGCTACTGTGACTCCTTGTTGAAAAAAAAGGTACGACTCGCTGCTGTCCTCTGTGTGCTTAGAGTCTCCCTTGACTGGCTGGATTAAAGGTTATTTCACTTTACGTGGCTTCATCAATAAATGCTTTATTCAGAGGTGACTACAAGAGTATGCCTCCCGCACGGCAAGCCTGGCAAGCTGCTCGTGTCGTATTTGATATGCCAAATACCAGTAACAGTTATATTAGGTCATGGGAATGACCTAATATAATGGTTTGAGGCTCTTTATGTTCCTGGAGCAAGCAGATGCCTTTGGGTTCTACTAGCATGAGACAGGACATATGGAGATATTACTGGTGCCCGCTCGAGCAAATAGATGATCAACGGGAAGATAGTGGTCATAGTGGTCACTTTACGCACCTCAGAGATGATTTTTGTTTTGGTTTTTGGTCCACACCTGGCAGTGCTCACGGGTCACTTCTGGCTCTGTGGTCAGGAATTACTCCACGTGAGCTCAGGGGACCGTATGGTTTGCCAGGGATTGAACCGGGTCGGCTACGCGCCAGGCAAGTGCCCTCCCCCACTGTAGTATCACTGTGACCCATCTTTTAATATGTTTTCAATGTTCTTTTTCTTTTTTTTTTTGCTTTTGGGTCACACCTGGCAATGCTCAGGGGTTACTCCTGGCTCTGCACTCAGGAATTACTCCTGGCAGTGCTCGGGGACCATATGGGATGCCGGGATCGAACCCGGACCGGCATAGGCCGGCCACGTGCAAGGCAAACGCGCTACCCGCTGGGCCATTGCTCCCGCCCCCTGTTTTCAATGTTCTTGTTGAATAAACTTGCATGAACCGTGGGTGTGTCATGCGCCGGTAACGTGGCTGGAGGTTGCAGGGTTTGCCACTAACTGTCAGGTTTGGGACTTGACCGTTTTCTTCAGCTCTGGGGTAACTGGATCCGAGGGGTTGTGTGTGGAACCTGGCTCTGTGCTCCGTGGAATGCTGCACCCGCTGGCCTGCCGCCTGTCTGCAGAGACGTGGGTCCCAGTTCCTCGGCCCTTTTTTATTCAGGCGGTTTGGTTTTCTCTTGGTCAGTTTCATGAGTTATTTCCTGTACTGGAGTTTGCATCATGGCCCCTCATGCGTGCCTGGCCGCGGGAGCTCACCCTGTTGAGTGACCCTGAGGGCGGTCCCTGCCCTGGGCAGCAGAGCTTTAGCAGCAGTCCCGGCTGCTTTTTATTTATCTGTTTTTTTTTTTTTTTAATTTTGGGATCACACCCAGCAATGCTCAGGTGTTATTCCTAACTCTGCACTCAGGATACTCCTGGCAGAGCTTAGGGGACCATGTGGGATGCTGGGGATTGTACCTGGGTTGGCCGTGCTATCGCTCTGGCCCAATGGTTGCATTCTTTTTTTTTCCCCCCCAAATTTTATTACACCACTTTTAGACATGCAATTGCAAGATGCTCATGTAGAGTTATGGTTCCACAGTGTTCCAACACCCATCCCTCCACCCGAACCCATCTCCCATCACCAATGTCCCCACCTCCCTCCCCCTTCCCACACCTCAACTACTTGGCAGGTTCTGTATGTCTTTTCTCTCCTCTCTATCTCTCCTTCCCGCCTAACTTTCCTACACATTGTAGAATGCAGTACATTAAAGGACATAACTGTTTCCACTAGTTTGATGGACCGCGTGACTTATGGGCCTCATGGTCAGTGTCTGGACAGTGAAGGTGGCAGCTAGTGTGGTGGGCGAGTCTCATCCGGCTGTTTCCAGGACCCCCCAGAGGTGATGGGCCCACTCCCAAAACCCATCTGTTCTCCTGGGAGCCCCATGGTCAGCTAAGCCTGGGAGGGAGGCCGAAGTTCCAGCTTCCCCAGCCGCCTGTGAGGCTCTGCATGTTATGGCTGGTCGTCCCAGGGCAGCTCCTGGGCGGGGCCACCAGGCTCGGACAAAATGGAGGGGGGAAGGGCCGGCCCCGGCTCCATGTGACAAATTCCCGGTGATTCCCGCTTCTGGGAGCCGTCTACCTGGGCTCGAACTTGTTTTGCTCAGTTAATGTGGTTTGAGGTAGCATCCCTCCCGGGTGGGCTGATTATGTTACAGCGTCCGGACAGCGAAGGTGGCGGCTAGTGTGGTGGGCAAGTCTCATCCGGCTGCTTCCGGGACCCCCAGAGGTGATGGGCCCACTCCCAAAACCCATCTGTCCTCCTGGGAGCCCCATGGTCAGCTGAGCTAGGGGAGAGCCGAGTTGGTTGTGTTCTTTTTGCTTTTGCATCCCTTGCTTTCGGGACACATGCCCACACGCCTCTCGAGGCCAGTGACGGATCTGTCCCTACAGTGTTTCCTGAGTATTTGGCACTCGGTCTGGTGCTCTAGGCCTGGATTCCATTCTGAGTTCATGTCTATTGGTTGTGGTAGGTCGTGGTCAGTGATCCTCGCCCAGGGTCGGCTCCCAGCTCCTGGGTGTCCCTGCAGCCCAGTTCTGGGCTCCCAGCTTCACATCAGTGTGGGCAGTCCTCTGCCCTTCCCAGGACTGGGCGGAGGATGAGCGGGTTTAGGGGCCTCTCTGCACGGCTGCAGTTGGCTGCACTGGGCTCCGCGGCCATGCGGTACCTTCATCTCCACTGGGTTCCGTGGACCGTGTGCAGCTGTGTCAGTGCCACGGGCTCACCTGCCTCAGAGGCGACGCAGCCTCCCCTGTGCACAGGCAGGATACCCCTGGAACTCGCTCCGGCTGGAGCTTGCTTGCAGTTGGGTTGTTTAGGTGGATTTTTTTTTTCTTTTTTGGGTCACGTGGAGTTACTGCTTGCTCTGCACTCAGGAATTACTCCTGGAGGTGCTCCAGGGACAATGTGGGATGCCAGGGCTCGAACCCAGGTCGGCCACATGCAAGGCAAACGCCCTCCCCGCTGTGCTATTGCTCCGGCCCTGTTCTAGGTAGATTTTTAGGGGTCTGTTTCTGACGCGTTCTTGAAGTCCTTCCCCACCCCACCCCCCAAAATCGTGTGGCTTCCCCTTGTTCTGACTGCAGGCAGATCTGTTGGCAATAGAATAAACCCTCTTGGAACATCTCCGACTGCTTGGGCCTTAGAAAGCAAACTAGATGATGCCTTTTTATATTTTCACAAAGAATATTGTAGATTTCAATTATAAAAGTCAATTTTGTTTGCCTATATTTAACTTAATCTCTTGGTAGAAAACCTCTTCAGAATTTTTTGGATAGCATCTGATGTTGCTTTCCACGATACTCCGTGGCCTTTGGTGATCTGTCCGTCCGTGCGCATGCTGTGCGGTGCAGCAGCATTGGGGCCTGCCCTCTCCCCAAGCCACGGTCTGGAGCAAGGTTCAAACCCACATTGCTACACTGTCCCTAGGTGAAGTGGCCTTTGGTGAGCAACTGTTGGCTTATACGCTTTATAACATTATTCCTTTTTGAAACGTTCTTCTTCAGTTCCAAGAACCCAGAAGAAGCTGAGCTGGAAGATACCCTCAATCAAGTGGTAAGGTGCTTCCCGATGCCACTGCCCACTGGCGTGCCAGCACACCACCCTTCCTTGCTGGCGTGCTGGCCCAGTGCTGCTGCGTTGGGCTCATGTTCCTCGCTGGTCCCACCAGACATGAAAGTTGGGGGGGAAAGCGGGTGGGGAGGAACAGTGCCAGGCGGAACCCTGAACCGGGCCAGAACCATGGGCACGGGGTGTGTTGGGGCTCCCCACAGCAGGCACCAAGAGTGCGCTCCTGGCTTTGCTAGATGGTGGTCTTCAAGTACATAGAGGATAAAGACGTGTTTCAGAAGTTCTACGCCAAGATGCTGGCCAAGAGGCTTGTGCATCAGAACAGTGCAAGTGACGATGCGGAAGCAAGCATGATCTCGAAGCTCAAGGTGAGCCAGCCGGGCCCGGAAGAGCCCCCAGCTCTCGCAGTGAGCGAGCCGGGCCTGGGAAGAGCCCCTAGCTCCCAAGGCAAGCGAACTGGGCCTGGCATAAGCCCCTAGCTCTCATGGTGAGCAAGCCGGGCCTGGTATGAGCCCCCAGCTCTCACGGTGAGCGAGCCGGGCCTGGCAAGAGCCCCCCACCCAGCTCTCAGTGGTGACTCAGGCACAGCACCCCGGAGCTTCTGGCTGGCAGAGTGTGGAACTGGAAACAAGTGTCTGTTCCTGCTCTACGCCTGCTCCAGGCAGGCCTGCTGACAGTTTTCCTTACCTGCTCTGCTGTCAGTCTGCATTCGCTCTCGGCATTTCTGCCGCACACCCGTTAACCCCACACCCCGAGCTCCGCCAGAGGTCTTCTTGGAATGCCTTCCTGTCTTCTGTGATGCCGCCCCAGCCCCGTCGGGTTGGGAAGCAGCTGAGTTGGCAGCGAGGGTAGGATGCAGAGAATCCGTCCTGCCCTCTGCTCTGCAGTGCTCGTGTGCGGGCAGTCGGCTGATGGGGTGATGGGATGTCCAGTGGTGTGGAGCGGAACACGCCGTTCCTAGAGTGAAGCACGTGTCTTGTGCCTCGGATTCCCTAGTGGACACTTATGTCTGTGGAAATCAGTAAGATGGCTCCTTGTGTCCTGTTCCAGCAAGCGTGTGGTTTTGAGTACACCTCCAAACTCCAGAGGATGTTCCAAGACATCGGAGTAAGCAAAGACCTGAATGAGCAGTTCAAAAAGCACCTAAGCAATTCCGAGCCACTGGACCGTGAGTACCGCACAGCGCTGCCCCTCTAGGCCAGGGTCACCAGCACAGGCGAGAACAATGCCAGCTGTAAGTCGGGGCTACGATGTTCAGGTCACTGGGAGCCCCAGGCCCTTCTACTCAAGGAGCGTGGCCTTGCTTGACTCTATAGTGGTGGTTTCAGAGTGGGGAGGGTGACTTGATGTCAGTAACTGCCAGACCAGGGGCCCACATGGGCTAGGGGCGGCAGGTGATGCCGGCACCATCACAGGGGGTCTCTCCCTCATGAACAGAATCTCGCCTTCCCGGGCACCGCAGACTTTGAAGTTGAGGTGCAGGAGGTGGCGGGTACCCGCTGTTAGAGGCGACAGCCACGATCCCAGCCACAGCCTGTTCGAGCCTCAGGGAGTTTCCAGCTGTCTCATGCCCCACACAGCGAAGCCCACTGGATTGGGGCCTCCCCAGTTGGACAGGCTCGAGGGATGCCATGAATTCTGACTGAAGTGGAATGGGGAATCACCATGGAGGAACTTTCCAACTCCAACTCCTTTCCCCCGTTCGGTTGAATGAGGTCATTTCGTTAGTGAAGTAGGTTGGCGCGTGGGCTGTGTGGCCGCGGGCTCTGTGGAGGGTTTCATAGGCGCCTGCCACCTGTGGCTCCCGTGGTGGTAACACTCCTGCCTCTCCCCAGTGGATTTCAGCATCCAGGTCCTGAGTTCCGGCTCGTGGCCCTTTCAGCAGTCCTGCACCTTTGCTCTGCCGTCAGAGGTAAGGCGGCACATCCGCTGCAAGCCAGCCTGTCGCGGGTGGGGTCCCCGGATCTCCCCTCAGCTGGACTAGTTACAGTGAAGCAGGGACGAGGGGAACAGAGGCGGCCCCCCCCCCCTTCATGGTAACTGACCCCTGAGCCGAATCAGCTCTGGGATGAGCGGCATGAAAATACTCGCCTGCTGTAAAGTGTTGGGGCCACGCCTGGTTGGGGCTTGGCACCCAGGGCTGCCAGACGCAGGGCACGGGCTCCCGCCCGCTGAGCTCCTGTGGGAGCTTGAGGTGAGATGGGAGCTTAGTCAGTGGTGCGTGTCGGTGCTGCCCCTTCCCACTGTGCTCGGTGAGGGCCTCCCGTGCTGGTGGTAGACTGGTCTGTGTGGGGACACACACCAGCACTGCGTGGGCCCTGACACGCCGCCTCTCCCGCAGCTGGAGCGGAGTTACCAGCGCTTCACAGCTTTCTCGCCAGCCGGCACAGTGGCCGGAAGCTGGCGTGGCTATACCAGCTGTCGAAAGGAGAACTGGTCACCAACTGCTTCAAAAACAGATACACTTTGCAGGTAAGGTCCCCTTTCTGTTTGGGCTTGGATTTTCCTATATAATGAAGGGCACAGACAACACAGAAATCAGAACCCTGCGGCTCTTGTAAGAGTCGAGTGAGACTCTGGTGGGACAGGCTGGCCTGAGCCCCTGCTGGGGACTGTAAGGGCCAGGCGGGTGGTTCTGCAGCCTCGCCTGTTCCTTCAAGGCCTGAAATATTGGTCTGCTCTGCAGAGGTGCCCGCTCACAGGAGGGCCCTGGGAGGGCCAGGCGCGGGGGAGCTGGTCCGCACTCTGAGGCCCCACGTGCGGGTTTGGGATGCTGTTCCTCCTCTGTTCCCTCATTGTTCACCTTAGAGCCTGCTTTCTGACCAGCAGATGAGCATGGTGTGCAGTGGACACCTGCTCTCCTGCGCACAGTGTTCAGGGCACCAACATAGATCTGATTGTTAGAGCTCACTCAGGTTTTCATCTTCAGGCAGGGCAGGTATGGTGTTTGCCTTGCACGCAGCCGATCCAGGTTCAGTCCAGCATCCCATATGGTCCCCAAGCTCTGCCAAGAGTAATTCCTGAGTTCAGAGCCAGGGAGTAACCCCTGAGTTTCACCAGGTGTGACCCCCAAAAAGCCTCCCTGTCCCCCCCCATCCCCCCATGATATATCTTCAGGCTGGCAAGACTGAAGCAGAGGAACCACAGGGCCAGAAGCGATAACACACAACCAACCAGGGTTTGATCCCCGGTATTGAGCACTGCCAGGAGTGATTCCTGAGTGCAGAGCCAGGAGTAGCCCCTGAGCACCGCTGATTGTGGCCCAATCTTTTTTTTTAAGATGGCCAAGTTCAGTAGAAACTTGATTTGAAAAAGGAAGGGACATAGAAACGGGGTCCTTAATTCTGACGCCCAGGAAACATGGGAACCTTCTCTCGCCTTCCTGTCTTCTTTTCACTCAGCATTGAGTTTAAGACATGCCTGAAGGGAACCCACAGGGGCTTGGGAAGAGCAGGCGCTTGAAAGGGCTCGTCTGGCCCTTTATTTTAGGGCTTTTCCCTGCTGTTTCCTGCCGCCCGCTGTCGCTGCATCGCGGCCAGGTTCTGTGTCTGTGGAGCCACTCAGTCTGCAAAGCAGGAGCAAGAGTGACTACGCAGCACATCGAGTGTATACATTGACACACCCGTTTCTGGGATTTCGTGACACTCCTGAGGAAAACGGGCTTTAGTGGGTGCTGATGGACAGCTTCCCCAGGCACAGGCTATGCCAGCCACCTTGCTGGCCGGTGTTTTAACATTGGCTTCTCTCTTTCATGTGGGGGACCCTCAAAGGCGTCCACCTTCCAGATGGCCATCCTGCTCCAGTACAACACCGAGGGACGCCTTACGCCGGTGCAGCAGCTCACAGACAGCACGCAGATCAAAATGGTAGGGGCGGGGCAGGGGTGGGTCCAGGGAGTGGGCAGCCGTAGCAGGGGTGGGGGAGTGTGTGGTGACCTCCGGTGCAAGGTACAAACATTCAGACACCCTAGAACTTGATGACTTTTTCAAGTGCCCCAATTTCCAGCCCAGTTAAAGTACAGCACACAGGCACACCACATATTTTCCTCTGGGGCCAGAGCGGTAGATAGCACAGCGTGTAGGGGCGCTTGCCTTTGCACACAGCCCACCTGGGCTTGATCCTGGGCGCACACCGGCTGTGACCCAAAAAAGTGAAAGAGAAAAAGAACTTTTCGCCATTGAGTCTCTTCCCTATGCGCTTGTTGGCTCAGGCGTGCCATAGCAGTAGCCCTGCAGGGCAGTGTCCGCTGACCAGCCTGACAGTCGTTGCCCCGTGTAGGCAGACTCCTGGTGTGTTGGCAGCTAATCGCTACTCGGAGCTTTGCCTGGCTGTGTGCTGGGCCTGTCCACCTGGTGCCGGCAGAAAGGGAGTAGGTGCTTCCTCTGTGGGGTGCTCCTGCCGCCCCCGCCCCGGAGTGAGGTGTCCACTCTTCTGCATCCAACCTCTCCCCACACGGGACTCACGCTTAATCCCAGCCCAAACCCGGCTGAGTCTCTGCGGGGACACTTGCTTTTGAATTAACGAGTGACCTTGAGCAGCACCTTTCCTTGTTCTTGGGGCCCAGAGATGGAGTGTGGGCACTGGTGTTGGCACCTGGCCCCTCAGCCTCGCCCCTGCAGCAGGCACCTCGTGGAGAAGCTCACTTCTGGGTCTTTGCCTCCTTTCTACATCCACACTTGATCTCTGCTATTGGGTGGCCTGACATTCAGGCGACGCCCCTTCCAGTGGCTGCAGGCACCCCTCGCACACCCATTTCTGGGGCCCCTATGCTCTGGTGCTTTCGCAGGGTCCCCTCGGTCATCTCAGTGTTGCTGTTCCTCCAGTTCTGGGTTTTGTTGGAATCTTTCATGAACAAGCTCCCACCTCGTTGGTTTTCAGTGCAGCCACGATTGCCCGTCTGCCTCCCGGCCACGGCGTTTCCCTGTCGTCCCCCGCCCCGCCCTTGCTCTGTCCACCTTCCCTCTGCGTGGCTTTCTGGGGCCCCCCTGCTTCTCGCAAGCAGAACATTGTCAGGGCGTGTGGCTGAAGCAGACTCCAGCTCTACAGGATTGTGTATTTATCCTTTATTTGAAGGGTTTTTGTATCGTTCCTGCCCTCAGGTTATTAGCAATACGTGCTGTGGTGTATGTTATGTGAATTTACAATGTAGTCTGAGTTTCCGGTCTCCTGGTTGAGCCTGAGGGTGAGTGCAGCATGCCACGAGCTCTGGACGCGTGTACATGCGCATGCGCCGCAGCCCAGCACTGCAGCTCTAGGCCAACAGCCCCGCCCCACGCCGTTCCACGTTCTCGCTGGAATATAGGACTTCATGGGGTCTCCGCATCCAGCCCCACGCGGCGGTCTTCCCCTTTCACAGCCGGTCCTGGGCGCCGGTCGTTACTAAGCTGCCGTTGTGTGTTTCCCCGAGGGCCTTCCCCGAGCTCACCGCCGCTCTGCATCAGCTTGAAAGAGTGTCTTTCGCAGGGGTGGGGAGGGTGGACTCAAAGGCCTGCAGTGCATACTGCACACACAGGAGCCCGGGCTCCCCAGCTCCGGCCAGGAGACCTCTCGGCTCTTCTGGGGGTGGCCCCAAAGAAACAGGAAACAAAAGCCAGCCCAGGTGCTGTTGGGTTGGGTTTGGGCACCCAGCAGTGCCCAGGGCTTACCCCTGCTCTGCACTCAGAGGTCACTCCTGTGGGGTGCTGGGGATTGAACGTGGCTCGCCCATGGACAGGGTAAGCACCTTCCTGTTGCACTCTCTCCAGCCCTTTAGGCTCAGTTTTAAATTGGGATATTTGGCCGGAGCGATAGCCCAGTGGGTAGGGCATTTGCCTTGCATGCGGCTGGCCTGTGCTGGCCCAGGTTCGATCCCCGGCGTCCCATATGGTCCCCGAGCACCGCCAGGAGTAATTCCTGAGTGCAGAGCCAGGAGTAACCCCTGAGCATTGCCGGATGTGACCCAAAAAGCAAATAAATAAATAAATAAATAAATAAATAAATTGGGGTATTTGTTCTTACTGTGGAGCAAGACCCTGTGTATTCCTGTCCTTGACCCTGTCAGCCCATTCCCTGACACGCAGACATTTTCTCCCATTCTCTGGGCCGTCATCTTGTGTAATTTGTCACACATGTTTTCAGGGATTTATTTTTTTTTCTCACTTGTGTTTAACCTGAGGTAACATTGCCTAATTCCGGGTCAGAGGTCCTTCTGCCTTTTGAATGATCTTGGCAACCATGTTAGAGGTCAGTCGTCCAGAGACAAGTGGGTTTGCGGTCAGTTCCTGTCTCGTACCTGCGAAGTCATTTTCGGGGTCCAAGTCTTAACACTGCTTTAGTGAATATTCCAAGGTGTTGTTGGTTTGATGCTGTTTTGAGTGGAGTTGTCTGGTAGTGGAGAAATTCTGCCGGCGGTCATTACAGAGGGGTCTTGATCCTGGAGCCCGTGGACGCCATGGTTTGGGGCTTCAGCATTTTTTGAGTGTGCAGTGATCTGCAAATCCCGGGTTTTACTTACTCCTTGTCCAAGTGGATGGTGCTTTTCTGTCTCTCCCTTGCCTGATAGTGTTCAAGGGGGTATCTTGTGGGCTTGGCGGTGGGCAGAAGCTTGTCCTGTTCCTGATCTTGATGTGGTTTCTGGTGGGTACGGTGCTGAGTAGACACTTGTCCTGTTCATGAGCTTAGGAGAAACTTTCATCTCTGTAAATGTTTGATATTAGCTGCGGGGTTCCCTCAATGCCCTAAACTAAAAAGTTTATAAGAATCGTGGAGACCAGAGCCATAGTCCAGCAGGGAGGGCACTTGCCTTACATGCGGTCAACCCTGATCCGACCCCTGACATCCCACCAGGAGTGACGGCTGAGCTCAGAGCCCAGAGAGCTCTGAGTACTGCGGGTGTTGCCCAAAAACAAAAAAGCGAAAAACAGTAGTGGAAACTGTGTTTGCTTTGATTAGGCCTGTGCTCCTCATCTCGCTTGCTGTGACGGCTCTTTCGTCGCGGCCCCCTGGGGTCTGGGCAGATGCCCACTGCCTGCTCACCCTCCCCGCTGCATCTCTGCCCTCGGCTTCCCCTGCCCCCCCCACTGTGGTGCTTCAGAGGCCTCAGGGAGCTGAGGAAGCACGTGATTTGTTTCCTTGGGCATTCCTGAACCCACCTTCAGACCCTAACCCCGAGTGACCAGCCACCTGGTGGGGGCCCACGCCTGGACTCAGCTGTGACACGTATCTGCTCCGCGTCCCCTCCAGCCTGGGCTCGGGGCCAGCAAGGTCCTCAGCAGGAGGAACCCAACAGCTCGTGAAGGTCCTATTTTCCGGGCTCTGGGGCTCACCTGACCACTTGGTCTCAGGTGCATTTGCAATGATGTGAGCCCAGTAGGGTCTGGGAGACAGGGAGGGAGACGGCTGGGCCTGCTTTGCCCCTCGGGTCACAGCCAGGGAAGGGCCGGCCGCTTGGCCTGTGCCAGCCCCTCCTCTTCCCTGCGAGCAGTCTCCCCTCTGGGCAGGTGGTCGGTGTGCGCCCTCGGGAACTGCCCCTCCCTCTCACTCCACCCCTTCTCCTCAGCCACAGGACATCTTGGCCCAAGTGCTGCAGATCCTGCTGAAGTCCAAGCTGCTGGTATGTTTGCGGGGCCCCAGGCTCAGGACGGCCTCTTCCCAGGGCTCCGCTGATGGCCATTTCCTTACAGGTCTTGGAAGATGAAAATGCAAATGTGGACGAGGTGGAGTTGAAGCCAGATACTTTAATAAAACTATATCTTGGTTATAAAAAGTAAGGACCCTAATCGGAAGGGGACGCCAGCTCCCGCCTCGCCCGACCCCTGGGCCTGGGCCCAAGTTCTCGGGAGGAGCCGGGGAGTGGTGCAGGGCGGCCGTGCTGCCGAAGCGAATGTGTTTCTCCATGTGCGCTGGGGGTCCTGGGCCCTACGGCTCCCTAGACGGCTTAGGCGTCAGTGGCCTGTGTCCTCGTGCCTGGCGTTTGTGAGACACTTGGGCAGGCAGCAGCCGGGTGGGATGACCGCAGAGGGGGTGTTCGTGGCAGTTCCTGAAACCACCATGATGGGCATCTCCCTCGTCCCGACAGTAAGAAGTTAAGGGTCAACATCAACGTGCCGATGAAAACGGAGCAGAAGCAGGAGCAGGGAGACCACCCACAAGAACATCGAGGAGG
>JAJIBD010015677.1:0-44623 GCA_021461705.1 Cryptotis parvus | reverse complement strand
AACAATGCACTAACATCATTGTTGTTGCTTTATTTTATAGGAAACTTTAAGTCTTGCCTTTTTTAAGTAATGTCTTTGCGGTAATATTTACTATGTTATTAATAATACTTCATAAACAACCACCTTCACAGCAAAGTAGTGTTGGCATGTGGTAGAAACAGAACCACTTTCTGTTGGAGAGAGATCTTCTATACATTTTCATGAGCAAGACTTCCTGGGTGGTACATGGAGACCACTTTATCATTTTGTCAAACAGTTTTTAAGGCTTCAAGTTGGCAAGTCAGAGCAAAATGCCTTTATTAATTTGTGCCACTTAATTTTTGCTAAATGTGGTGTATCCTTGCCATGTGTGGCTGTGTCCATAGAAAAGCTTTCGTCTCCTTGAATGTTATTGTCCATCAAGAAAGGAGTTTCATTTTTGCCTGTATTAAAAAAAAACAAAACCAAGGGCAGATATGCTCCTGACTGACAGTTAAATTTGTTGAAGGTATTAAATTGCTAATGCTAATGCATTTTACAATCTTCTGAACTGATTTAATATATTAGACTGCCACTCAAAGTAGTAATAAACAATACTGCACTCTTGGTTGGAAATCATTCTGTCAGATCTGGAGGCTTTCAAAAATGCCCACCTATGTTTGGAGTTTACAAACACATTTTTATTTCTCTGTGGGCTGCCCTACAAACCAATGACATGAAGACTTTAATTTGCATCTTGCCGCAGAGCTTGGAACTAGCACGGTGTCATAATAAACACCTGGCTGGAAATCTCTGACGCTGGGAAGTAATTCTCCACTAAGAAGGGTGAAGATGCTATTTCTCATAAGAAAAAAAACATTTATAACTTATTATCAGTTAGCTTCAATACTTGTCACAACTTCATGCGTATTTCCAGATTTTTTTTGTTTGACTTTTATTTTGGGGTTCTATTTTGTTGTTTGTATGATTTTTTTTATGCCCACAGCTGGCTGTACTCTTGGTTCTGAATTCAAGGATCACTCCTAGAAGTGATCAGGGGAACATATATGGTACTACTATCAAACCCAGGTTGGCAACATGCAAGGCTAGGACCCAACCCACTGTACTAACTCTCTGGAGCTATAATTAACTTTTTAGAAATATTTCCAGGTATTAATAAAATAAATAAGAATACATAGGCAAAAGAAAATTGCCAAATCACTGCAGAAATTAAATAATAGAGATACTTTCAAGACAAAACTATCTGTGACTACATATATATTTCTCCTTAAGAATATTCCATGGCTATGAAGAGTCTGATTTAGTTCAATTCCAATTCAAAACTAGTGACACCATTACTAACAAGTTTGTAAATTCTCAAAAAAATCATATAAGCTATTTCATTTGATTTCTTAAGAACTGAAAACTCAGAAAGAAAATCATTAGCCTCAAAAATAATGAAAATAGGAATTCCATAGCATAAAAAAAAAAATCACATACCTATACTTACACACATAACCTGAGTATGGTCAAGATAAACTAATATGTTTTGCCTTAGAATTCTTACTTGCTTTCTTTTTCAATTCAATGGCAAAGTTTGATTTTATTAAGATTTTAATTATTAGTGAGATCATGCATATTTTCTACATTTATACTTCATTTCTATTTCTTCTTTTCTTCTATTGATCTTCCTACTTTATTGAAATATGCCTTCGAACAATGCGTTTGGTATTTCAATAGGCAATATGATAATTTAATAAAATTGAAATTATTTTAAAATTATTTATTTTCACGGTAGAGCCCGGCAAGCTACCCGTGTCGTATTTGATATGCCAAGAACCAGTAACAATTATAGACCTCATTCCCATGACCTGAAGGAATGGTTTGAGGCTCTTCGTGTTCCTGGAGCAAGCAGATGCCCTTGGGCTACACTAGCACGCAACAGTATGGAGATGTTACTGGTGATGTTACTGGTATGGAGATGTTACTGGTGCCTGCTCCAGCAAATCGATGAACAACGGGAAGACAAGTGACAAGTGACATTAAAAGTGAAAAATTCCACCCTAGCCCCAGTCCCATTAAGTCACTTAGCATATGCACAAAACAGCACAGCAAAAGCATTAACAGTGTTTGAGACCAGAGGAAGAGAGAGGTATATGGAGGTGAAAGGAGGCAAAATTTCGGTTTTAAGATAAATCACATCTGAGGATCTAATATGCATCTGTGACTCTAATCATATTCCTATTACAAAATGGAAATTTTTTGAGAATAGAACTTATACTATAATAAGTTTCTGACACGGCATTATACCAATGACTATTTTTACTGAGAATGAATTTTAAATAATTTAGAGAAAAAATTTATAAAAACAAGTTAGTTGGAAACTTGGGGGTAAGAGATATATAAGTCTAAATAGACTTGGTTCCACAAATGGTTACATATGTTAGATTAAAAAGAAAAGAATAAAAAACACCAGTCCTCTAGGAGCTTAAATTTTGAAGAAACAATAGCCCAAAGTATAAATATCTGAATATATAGTATGTATTATTATTTTAAAATGTTAAAAAAATAAAGCAGGTCAAGAGATAAAATTTGAAGAAAGAAACCAAGTGAGAACAGATAGAAAAGAAATAGGCATCTTTTCTATGGAGAAAAATCACTGAAAAGATATAATAGTGTTATAGAGTCAATGAGATAAACAATGAAAAAACAAGAATTAACTATATATGTGACTTATTCATTGTTTTCAGTTCCTCTTTTGGTTAAATAGTAAGCAACAGGAAAAGAATTGAAATAAAACATCAAATATCATAGATTAATTTTGAAACCGTCACAAAACATCCTGAACACAGCATACTCTAAATTTAATTTTTATCCTGTTCTGTCCCATTTCTAATTCATGAAAATGCTAAAGCATCTACTGGAAAGATGCTCTTAGATGCAGAGGGTCATTAGCAAGGCCAACTGTCTGCCTTCCAAAAGTCTTCACTGGAACTGCGTTCATCACAGAAGCAAAGACTCCAATTTGGTCTTCTAGGCTCAGTCATGCTCTTGTCAACTCAAAGAAACTCCCCCTTCTTCCATGAGTGTTGGTGTGAGAGTGTGTGTGTGTGTGTTTGTGAGTGCATGTGCGCATGTATGTGTGTTTCATTCAGACATGATAGATGACATCTCACAGTTATCGAATTCATGTAAATCAATGAATAAACTCAGGACAATTAATTCACGCACAATGAGAAATTTAATTGTCCATTACAACAAAATGTTCTATAACACAAAGACAGTGCAATTCCTTCCTACAAAATACCTGACATTCAGTACAAGCCTAATTAAATTCTGGTTGAGTTGGATGTCCTTGTTGAAGGATATGTGATTAACAACATAATAATCAGAAGGATGATTCAGAGCAAACTAGAGTTTTCTTTTGGAAAAAGGATAAACTAACCCACCTGGTTCTGTCATATAAACAGCCTACAAGTGTAATTTATGCTATGGACAAAGAGTTCATTTGCCCCCTACCTGGCTGGTGTGGAGCTGTTGCTACGGAACACTACACAGGTTTCTGCTTGCCTTCTTCCCCAATCATCTCATTCCCAATAAAATCTTTATAGAATTTCTATATTCTTTTCAGAGATACATTAATATATTTTGTCAAAATTCTACCATGACCTATAGACAAAGTCTCTTAAAGGGAACTTAGCATATTATAAGAATGAATTCTATGCTATTTTTTTTCTCTGACAATGAATTTATTTTTTTAAGTATTTTATTATACCACCGTGAGATATACAAATAAAAAGATATACAATTAAAAAGTTCATATTTGGGTTTTGGTCATACAGTGTTCCAGCACCCATCCCTCCACCAGTGCCCATCTCCCACCACCAACGTCCCCGGTTCCCTCCCCCTTCCCCAGCCCACCTCCATGGCAGGTTCTTTATTTCTTTCCCTTTCTCTCTCTTTCTCTTTTCCTTCCCTTCCAGACTATGGATTACAGAACATACATTAAAAGGTTGTCATGTGTATCCTTTTGCCTCTATTTAATGCTCAGTTCTAGGTTAAGCTCAACTATTTCAAGAAGCATCACTCCTCTATTTTTTTCCAATGCTTTTTTTCCCAATGTTTTTTTAACAATGATGCTAAAAAACAATTTTTATATGCAGGATATAACTTGTCTTCTCATGTAGCTCTACTAATGGGAATAAAAACTAGTGATTTAGTAAATAGGACAGGAAAAAAACCTGTAAGTCATTCCCAGTAGGTATTTTTGTTCCCCTATCTACAGTTTCACATAAGAAACTTTCCCTTCCTCTCTCTCCCCTTTTGCTTCCTTTGTTGTAAGGACGGGGGTCACACATATTTGACTGCCATGCATGAATACTTTGGATTGCAGTTTGCACAAGGGGCTGCATATTTGGTTCCTGTGCTTACACACTCAAGAAGTAATGACTGGGATTGTGTACATTAACTGTTCTACTCACACGCATTGGTGGGCGCATACCACAGATTGCACAGCCTTTTTTTTGTGGCACTGGAAGCTACGCATTCCCCCAATTCAAGTAGTATTTCTTATCGCAGATGAGAAAAGTCACACTGAGTCATATAAGGACAATTTCACTTATGCTGTACTAGTTGCTCCCTGACTTTCCCACAATTTAGCACTGGGAGAGCTGAACTCAGTCTGTGATTACTCTGTCAGAAGGGAGGAAAGAATGGATCATGCATTCAATATACCAGAAGTTTAGAAGATAAGCTCTAGGAACATACTTCTCTCTTGACTCACTCAAAGTCCCAGGAAACCAACACAGTTGGAACATCTAAAGACAGCTAATGGCAAAAGACCATGTGTGTCAATATGACAATACGAGCGTAAGTGCTCCTCAAGCCCTTGTGGTACTTGTGCACATGGCCAAGCATAAGTGGCCCCCGAGCACAGGTGAAGCCTGCATCTCCCCTCTAGAGATGTGTATTTTCATGCTTTCATTTCTAATGCTGGGATACGTGTACTGGGGCTCCTGCTGCCCATGGGGGAGCCCATGTTCACTATCGAGCATGCTATTCTCTCTCTCTCTCTCTCTCTCTCTCTCTCTCTCTCTCTCTCTCTCTCTCTTCCCAAAAGCCTTCAAATATTCAAAAAATGTGAAGATAGAGAGAAAAGTGTACAACCATGAGACTTTCTCATTAAAAATGAGGGAGAAAGATGAAGTGTGTATCCAACATTAGACCATTCAGGGCACTGTGCTAGGAAAACAGGATAAGTAACTCACTGGGAATCTCTCTCTCTCTCTCTCTCTCTCTCTCTCTCTCTCTCTCTCTCTCTCTCTCTCTCTCTGGTTAACATGTCATGCAGCTGCCCTGGGTTAAGATCTCCATTTCTTTAGGGATTTACTGTAGATTAATTTTGCTCTCTTGCTCTCTTGGTTGTTTCTCACTTCCCCTAATTATTCATGTTCGACTAGAGATTCCCTGGTATTTTTTAAAATGCACCATGTCCTCTCCATTTTCATTTTTGAAAAAGAATAGTTTTATAGAAACTTACTTCTAAATGTCAGAGAGAGAAGGAGAGAGAGAGAGGGAGGGGAGGGAGGAAAGAAAGAGAGGGAAGGAGGAAGAGACAGAGACAGACAGAGCGAGAGAGAGAGAAAGAGAGAGAGGAGAGGGAGGGAGAGTGCCTGCCATAGAGGCAGGCTGGGAGAGGAGGGAGAAATTTCTGGGAATATTCATGGTGGGAAATATTCACTGGTGAAGGGATGGGTGCTAGAACACTGAATGACTGAAGCCCAATTATAAATGTCTTTGTAATTGTATATCTTATAATGGTATAATAACATTTTTTAAAAAATAAAACATTGAGAATAAAACAGAGGCAATATACTCTTTTCTTTTTATTTATTTGGATTTTGTACCACCCCTAGAAGTTCTCAGGGATTACTCTTGACCCTGCACTCAGGGATCTCTATGGTGGACCATGATAATAGGGGTACCATGATTCAGCCCAGGTCAGCTTCATGCAAATGTCTCAAGCCACTGTGCTATCTCTCTGGCCCTGGCAACATACTCTTTGATGTTGGTTCAGGCAATGTTTTTTTACTTACTTAAAAAAAAGGCAATAAAAACAATCAAACAAATGACACTGCCCTACATTGAAAACCATCTGCACAGCTAAAAGCAACCAAAAACAAAATAAAAAGATGTAGCCTAATAAACTGAAAGAAATTCCAAATCATGAATCTGGTAAACAATTAATATTAAAAAACATATAAATAATGTGTTATCTGAATAAGTTATCTGAACATACTTCAAAGCAAGTAAATGAAGAAAAATTTGTATGCTGAACCAGAGACTCTCAGACATGGGGCAAAGCTGCTACTTGCTCTCCCTGTGCCTAGCTGCTCATGAGGCGCCCGGGAGGCATGGCGGGTTTAGCTCTGGCCTGCCACCCCAGCAGAGCCTCACAACAAGCCAGACCACCCTCCCCCTACTTCATGGGGGCCCACCATTTTCCACATCCGGACTTTCCTCTCGTCACAGCTTCACCCAGCAGACCAGACTATCACAGCCCGGATCATCGACAGTCACCCTGCAGCAGTTTTTTTTCAATCCGGCCCAGGTATGCTGAACCAGAGACTCTCAGACATGGGGGCAGAGCTGCTACTTGCTCTCCCTGTGCCCAGCTGCTCATGAGGGCACCCGGGAGGCATGGCGGGTTCTAGCCCTGGCCTGCCACCCCCAGCAGAGCCTCACAACAAGTTAGACCACCCTCCCCTACTCCATGGGGCCCCCCATTTTCCACATCCGAACTTCCCTCTCGTCCACAACTCCACCCAGCAGACCACACTATCATAGCCCAGCTAGCGGCCGCTAGCAGCTGCGTGGGTTCATCAATATACGCTTTTGTTTAGAGGTGACTACAACAGTATGCCACCCACACGGCAAGCCTGGCAAGCTGCTTCGTGTAGTATTTGATATGCCAAATACCAGTAACATTTATATTAGGTCATTCCGTGACCTAATATAATGGTTTGAGGCTCTTTATGTTCCTGGAGCAAGCGGATGGCTTTGGGTTCTACCAGCATGAGACAGGACATATGGAGATATTACTGGTGCCCGCTCCAGCAAATAGATGATTAACGGAAAGATAGTGATAGTGATAGTGAAATAATGTGTACAGTCCAACAATTAAAATATAATCTCACTGAAAAGCTGGCATGCACAGTATCTAAATAGATATTTTCTCCATACAAGGCATGCAGAAGCTGACTAATATAAATACAGGGAAAGGTAGTTGACATCACTAGCGATAAGGGAACTATAAATCAAACCCATAATGATTTACATCACCTCAATTTATCATAGAGTGGAGACTGTAAGAAATGCAAGATGCAATAAATGAGACAAGTGAGCCATACATGTGTAGAAAATGGAACCATCCTATACCCTTTAGAAGAAGTGTAAGTGGTTGAAGGCAATAGGTAAATGACAAAAAGTCCTTAAAAAATTAAAAGAATTACATAAAAACTGCAACTCTACTTCTCTATCACTTGATCATTTGACACCCTGTTATTCATGATTTGCTCCAGTGGGTGCCAGTAACATTTCCATTTGTCCCTATCACGTGTCAGTGTATCTCAGTGGCATCTGCTTGCTCCAGGAATATGAAGAGCCTCAAACCATTCATTCTGGGTATGGATGAATAAATCTGATCATCTTGTAGGTGGGTGGCCATGTAATCTTTTGAGATCCTGTGGGATTCAGTAGGTAATGGCTCTGGTAGCCCCCTCATCTCCATGTTGTATTACATGTCCAGCCCATCTGATTTTTGATGCCTTGGCAAATGAGACAGCGCCATGACTCTCAATCACCGATGGAGGTTGGAATTCTGGATTACTTCTCTCACTTGAATGAGGTGTGATATTCCAAGCAGTTATTTTGATTCCTCTTTGGGAGACCTGAATAGTGTTCTCATCCTGCTTTTGTAGGGCCCAGGTCTCTAAGGTGTATGTTAATGCAGGGGAGAATGGTAGAGTGGAAGAGAAGTGCCCAGAGCCGGAGGTTCTTTTTTCCTTTTAGCTATTTCTTAAACAATCTTGAAGGTGTTCCACGCCGCTCTCTTCCTCCTGCGCAGCTCAGGTGCTAGTTCATTCATCATGTTGAGTTCTCGACCTAGGTACACACTAACTGCTGCATTCAGAGATGTTCTTTTCCGTTGAGAGTAAATGGGGACCTCTGGAACTAGTTCATTTTTCATGAACATTGTTTTGTTGAGATTCAGCTGCAGACCTATCTTTCCACATTCTTGGTCGAAGTCAGCATTTGTGCCTTGGCTAATGTTTGGTGTTATTAGAATGATGTCATCAGTGAAGCAGAGGTGGTGTAGTTGCCCACTGTCTATCTTCACTCCCATTCCTTCCGATTCTAATTGTTTCATGACATTCTTGAGGGTGGCGCTGAAGAGTTTTGGTGAAATGATATCACCCTGCCGAACCCCTCTTTTGACATCAATGATCACTTCCTTGTAGAATGGTGAGAGCCTGGTGGTGAATTCATAGTACAGCTCACAAAGGATCTTGATGTATTGGGGTTGAACACCCTGTTTGGTTAGGGCTTCGATGACCGCTTTGGTCTCAACAGAATCAAAGACTTTCTTTAAATCAATGAATGTTGTTAGAAGAGAGCAGTATCTTGAACTCCCTACAAACCTCAAAGAGCTTAGTTACCTTGTACATATGGTAGATATGCTGAATTCTTTTTGGAAGCCAGCTTGCTTGCATGGTTGTCCTTCATCTGATGTTCTGCCAATCCTGTTCAGGATGACTTGAGTGAACAGCTTCTGGATGGTGGACAACAGGCAGATCGGGTGATAGTTGCTAATGTCATGGATATCTCCTTTCTTGAACAGTAGAACTGTCCTGCTGGTTTTCCACTGGGAGGGTACCTTGCATTCAGACAGGTAGCGTGTGAAGAGCGGAGCCAATGTATTGATGAGTACTGACGGCAGATTCTTCAGGTATTCGGGTCTGACTTTGTCTGGGCCGGGTGCTGTTCACTTCTTTACCAACAAAATGGCATGTCAGAGTTCAGAAGGGAGAACATTGGGAATGACATATCCATCCTATTTCTTGATATTATACATTTAATCAAACCAGAAATAGAATCTGAAGGTTTTGTTGGTGCTTACGTATTTCTGGTAGCTTCATCCCAACAGATCCCTCATATGGTTATTCTGTCACTTGACACAACACAGTTGAACCAGAGCATAAAGCTCAATGCAATAAGCGAGTCCAAAGGTTTTATATTATTCCACTATCACAAGTTTTCTATTATAATCTCATAGAAGCACAGAAGTAGAATGGTGGCTGCCAGTTGTTCAGGGAAGTTGCTAAATATGTATAAAGAATTGCTTTCAGATACCCATTACAGAATATGGTTGCTATGTTATAAAATTCCATTATGTACTCTACTGAATTTTCTAAAGTAAATCATATAGCATTATATACTAAGTTTTCTTTCTATAAAAAAGTAGAAAATAATAAACAAATGGGCATAATAAATGTTTTAGAGAGGATGGATATCTGTATTAACCTTGTACAGGGATGGTCTCATGGGTATATGCATATGTACACACACCATTAAATGCTATGTAAGTGCAGGGCTTTTTAGCATATCAATTATACCTAGGTAAATTGGTTTAAAAAATACTGTCAGAGCAAACACACTTGGATAAAATGAAAATTCTTTGAATTTGAAAGACGTTGTAGTTATGAACAATTTTAAGACACCCTCTAGTGTCAAGGAAGACATTATAGATGACAGAGATAGAATCCCTACATAATACAAATATTTAGAAAATTAAGCACATGATTAGTGGTTTCTTGTTGTGTAAAGCAATTCTGAATTTCATAGCACCTCTTCAGCAAATATTTACTGAGAAACTTTTATGCTCCAAGCATTGTGCAAAGACTTGGTATTCAAAGCCATGAAATCATATTCTATGTTCTTTTTTTTGGGGATATCTCTCCTATCTTTTTATTGTGACCATTCCCACAGCAGTACTTTAAAAATGTTAAAGTTAGCCTCCAACTGTTCCAAACCTCATATCTTTCAAATATGTGAGTCTCTCCATTGAATGCTTTTTTAGTCTCTTTTGCCCAACAAACATCTCTTCACATTTTATCCCTTCTTATCTAGTGCCTGCTATTATTAGAATATCCATTTCCCCATAGTATACTTATTTATTCATTTGTCTGATTCTTCTAAGATTCAAAGAATTGTGGTCAAAGCTGATGCTTCTACTTTCTAAATGCTCAGTTTCTTCTAAGTGATCTGTGTACAGTATTGTTGAGCAATATTGGCTAAAAGAATTAACAAGTGTCTTGGGTGCTGCGCTCCCGGGAGTGGCTGCAAATCTACCCCACATTGTGTGTGTGTGTGACCCCTGCGTCTCCAGAGGACCCAAGTTGCCCCAGGGAAGAGCAGAAACTCCATCAACGGGAACCAAGGCAAACTGCCTTGGTTTCACAGTGGACCCCTTGAGCCCTGCGCTTCCGGGAACATCCCAAAACTCAAAACCGCGCTGATACTAGTGCGTCCTCGCAACGCCTCTTACTTCCTATCTTGCATGAGGTACCAGTGAACCTTGGTTCCTAAATCCTTGCTAACCACCCAAACTCTGCAAACAGACCAACACCTACTAACTGTACTATCTAGTCACCCAAGACCCCACATTTGCAACCTACAACAGCCATAATGGTAAAGCAACGCAAAATTCCATCAAGCTCTGTGAGTGAAGTCACTAGTCCAGATGAAACAAGCAATACCAATGAGTTGTATAACCTCTCTGATAAGGAATTTTGGAAAGAAATGTTAAGGATTCATAAGGAATTCAAAGAAGCGATGGAATGCAAAATCAATAAAATACAAGAGGACATGATAGAAGAAGTGAGGAAAATGCAAATGGAAATGACAGATATTAAAAATGAGGTAAATGAAATGAAAAACACAGTGGAAAGCCATCAGAGCAAAATAATAGCTACTGAAGAAAGAATTAGTGATCTCGAAGACGAGTTCCAAAAGATTCTCTACACAACACCAGAAGATAGAAAAAAAGACTCACAATTACCGAACAGACAACAAGAGATAATCGGGATGAAGCCAGAAGAAACAACATACGGATCATTGGGGTCCCAGAGGGCAAGAAGAAAACCCTGATGAAGAAGAAACTGTCAAAGCCATCATTGCTGAGAAGTTCCCAGAACTAAAGAACGCTTGCCTCAAGATCCAGGAGGCCCGTAGAGGATACCAGCTAAAAGAAACCCAAACAATAATATTCCAAGACACATCTTAATTAAAATGACAAAAACTATAGATAGAGATAGAATACTGAAAGCAGCAAGATCAAAGAAGGAAATCACATACAAAGGAACATCCCTAAGATTTACAGCAGACTTCTCTGATGAAACACTCCAAGCCCAAAAACAATGGTGGGATATTGTGAAAAGGCTCAATGAACTGCAGGCCTCACCAAGAATTCTTTACCCGGCCAGACTCACATTCAGATATGAAGGAAAGATACACAACTTCATGGATAAGCAACAACTCAGGAACTTCATGGACTCAAAACCAACTTTAAAAGGGACTGAAGGGTCTACTGTAATGCGACCAAACCCATAAGCACAACAAGCACAAACAGAAAGATGGCACAAAATCTGATGACAATAATCTCTCTCAATGTCAATGGTCTAAATGCACCAATTAAGAGACACCTAGTAACAAAATGGATTAAAAAATTGAACCCAACATACTGCTGTCTACAAGAAACACATCTGAATAATCAGAACAAATACAGACTCAAAGTCAAAGGTAGGAAGACCATTCTACCATGCAAACAACTCCTCCAAAAAAGGCTGGTGTGGCCATATTAGTATCAGATAATATAGACTTCAGGCTGAAAAAGGTTAGAAGGGACAACGAAGGCCACTTCTTATTAATTAAGGGGTATGTACACCAGGAAGAAATTACACTACTAAACATATATGCACCCAACGAGGGGCCAGCAAAATACATAAAACAACTGCTAAGAGACCTCAAAGAAGACATTAACAGTAGCACAATAATAGTTGGAGACTTCAACACTGCTCTATCAACGATGGATAGATCAACAAGACTGAAACTCACCAAGGAAATATTGGCCCTGAAGGAAGAAATGGAAGAAAGAGAGCTAGTGGATATATACAGGGCTTTTCATGCCAAAAAAGCTGAATACACATTTTTCTCTAGTGCACATGGAACATTCTCCAAGATAGACCACATGCTGAGCCACAAAGCATACCTCAATAAAATAAAAAAGATAGAAATTGTGTCAGCTATCTTTTCAGACCATGATGCACTGAAAATGGAAGTTAACTGTACACAGAAACAGGGAGTCAAACCAAACCAAACACCTGGAAACTGAATAGCTCACTCCTGAACAACAAATGGGTCATAGAAGAAATCAAACAGGAAATCCAAAGATTTCTGGAAACAAATGAAAATGAAGACACCAACTATAAGAACTTGTGGGACACGGCAAAAGCCATGTTTAGAGGGAAGTTTATAGCTCAGCAAGCATACATCAGGAAACAAGAAAGGGCCCACATAAATGACATGAGTACACAGCTGAAGACATTAGAAAAAGACCATCAAAAGGAGCCCAACCCAGGCAGAAAAAAAGGAAATAATAAAACTTAGAGAGGAAATCAATGAGTTGGAAACCAAAAATCACTGTATCACTGTCTTCCCCGTTCATCTTCGATTTGCTCGGAGCGGCACCAGTAACATCTCCATATGACCTGTCTCATGCAAGTAGAGCCCAAGGGAACCAGCTTGCTCCAGGAACATAAAGAGCCTCAAACCATTCCATCAGATAATGGGAATGAGATCTATAATTGTTACTGGTATCTGGCATATCAAATACAACACGGGTAGCTTGCCAGGCTCTGCCGCACGGGTAGCATACTCTTGTAGTCATCTCAAAATCCAGCATTTATTAATGAAAACCAAAAAAAAACAATCCAAAAGATTAATGAAACCAAGAGCTGGTTTTTTGAAAAAATAAACAAGATTGACAAACCATTGGCAAGACTAGTAAGGATAGGGAAAGAGAGAACCGAAATAAACAGAATCAGAAATAAAAATGGTAACATCACAACAGAAACCACAGAAATCCAAAAGATCATCAGAGATTACTTTGAGAGCCTGTATGCCTTGAAACATGAGAATCTAGAAAGATATGGATCAATTCCTGGGGAGAATCAACATTGTCAAAATGGTAATACTCCCTAGAGCTCTGTACAGATTCAATGCAGTCCCTATAAGGATACCCATGACATTCTTCAAAGAAATTGACCAAACACTCCTGAAATTTGTGTGGAACAATGAACCCCCAAGAACAGCTAAACAATCCTCGGGAAAATGAAGATGGGAGGCATCACCTTTCCCAACTTCAAACTGTACTACAAGGCAGTAGTAATTAAAACAGCATGGTATTGGAATAAAAACAGACCTGTGGACCTATGGAATAGAATTGAGTATCCTGACACCCAACCTTAAACACATGATCATTTAATCTTTGATAAAGGTGCAACAAGTCTAAAATGGAGTAAGGAAAGCCTCTTCAACAAGTGGTGTGGGGAAGGCGTGACTGTAAATATTGACGGTTAGCACCATGCACAAAAATCAGATCAAAATGGATTAAAGATCTCAATATCAGACTTGAATCCATAAAAGTACATTGAAGAAAATATAGGAAAAACCCTCCACGACATTGAAGCTAAAGGCATCTTCAAAGGCGAAACATCACTAACAAAGCAACTAGAAGAAAAGATAAACATATGGGACTACATGAAACTAAAAAGCTTCTGCACCTCAAAAGAAACAGTGACTAAGATACAAAAGCAGTCCACAGAATGGGAAAGAATATTCACCCAATACCCATCTGATAAGGGGTTAATATCCAGGATATATCAGGCCCTGTAGAACTTTACAAGAAGAAAACAAACAACCCCATCAAAAAATGGGGAGAAGAAATGAACAGAAACTTCAGCAAGGAAGAAATTCGAATGGCAAAAAAAATATGAAAAATGCTCATCATTACTAATCATCAGAGAGATGCAAATCAAAACAACAATGAGATACCACTTTATACCACAGAGACTGGCACATATTCAAAAGAGCAAGAACATCAAGTGCTGGCGTGGATGTGGGGAAAAGGGGACACTCATCCATTGTTGGTGGGAATGCCAGCTGGTTCAGCGTTGTTTCTGGAAAACAATACGGACATTCCTCCAAAGACTAGAAATTGAACTCCCATTTGACCCAGCCATACCACTCCTGGGAATCTACTCTGGGAAACCAAAAATATGCAAGCGGAAACACCATCCCTACTTTTATGTTCATAGCAGCATTATTCACAATAGCCAGAATCTGGAAGCAACCAGAGTGCCCGAGAATCGATGACTGGATAAAGAAGCTTTGGTACATCTACACAATGGAATACTATGCAGCTGTTAGGAAAAATGAAGTTATAAAATTTGCCTATAAATGGATGGACATGGAGAAGATTATGTTGAGTGAAATTAGCCAGAAGGAGAGAGACAGACACAGAATGACTGCATTTATTTGCATGGCATAAATATATATGTACATATTATGATACCAATATCCAAGGTCAAGTGAAACAGATATCAGGAGGTCTTGTCAAAGGTGGAAATTATCACAAACGTGTGGGAGTCAGAGGCTAGGTAAGACAGAAAATGGAACAGTGTGCTAACAATTGTTGAGGGTACTAATGCCAACCTAGAACTGAGCATTAAATACAGGCAAAAAGATACACATGACAACCCTTTAATGTATGTTCTGTAATCCATAATCTGGAGGGAAAGGAAAAGAGAAAGAGAGAGAAATGGAAAGAAATAAAGAACCTGCCATGGAGGAGGGCTGGGGGGAGGGGGAGGGAACCGGGGACGTTGGTGGTTGGAGATGGGCACTGGTGGCGGGATGGGTGCTGGAACACTGTATGACCAAAACCCAAATATGAACTTTTTAATTGTATATCTTTGTAATTGTAAAAATAAAAAAAAATTTAAATTAAAAAAAATAAAAAAAATAAAAGAATTAACAAGTGTTACCAAAAAATTGTGGTAAACTGATACAAGAAAAGGCTCATGGGGGTCAGACTGATTGTACATTTGCCTTGCACTTGGCATAACTATATTTGATCTTTCACACTCCCTATGGTCCACTAAGTCTACTTGAGTGATCCCTGACTGCTGAACCAGAGTAAGTCCTGAGTATTGCTGGGTGTGGCTCAAAATAGAAAGAAATAGACAAAGAAAAGAAAAAGGTTCACAATGGGATGGACCTATGGTGTACTGGTAACTGTCTTATACCTGGTTGCCCTCGAAACCAAAGTGTCATTCTAGTGTTTGTCCACTTTTTTACAGTGTAAAACCCCCACTGGGTTTTTACACTGGGTTTTATTTTAATGTACTGCTACTGAATATTGCATTGAAATCTATAACACACCACCACACAGCAACTTGACCATTTATGCAAATTACAATAAATAATACCTAGAATGTAGGTTATAATAAAGTTATTGGGAAATAATGATTTTTGTCTACATCACTTGCATTTTTTGTTTGGTTTCGGGGCCACACCAAACTGTGCTCAGTGTTTATTCCTGGAGGTGCTATGGGGACTATATGCAAATTAGGGGATTCAAGCCAGGGTCCACACATGCAAAGCAAGCCTCTTACCTCTTGTCCTTTCTCTCCAGCACTATGCAATTTAAATGATTATAAGCATACATAATTATTACTCCTAGTAAGAGCCATGTTAAACAATTGGCTTGCAAGTTTTGGCATAATGCTAAGTGGGGCATTAGACAGAGTAGGTAGTCAGGAAATTTTAAAAAGAGGTAACATTTAATCTGCCACTATTTAAATAAACAAACTGGAGACAGATTATATGGTCTCCGGAAAACATTGTGTTTTGGTGCCAGAGACTGAACATAGGTCATCATACATGTGAATCATGCTTTCTCTCAGTGAGTGGTATTACAGCCCAGGACATTGATTTGTAAATGCTTAATTCACTGGTTATCTCTAGTGGTGAGTTCTGGATTCATACTCCGTGTTATTAAACTTTTGTTCAACGAATAAATGTTTAATATAAACCATATTTTACAGTGTTCTTAAAAGCAATGTGAAGTCCATTTATAGAGACCCCTGTTGTTGAGATCTAATGTGTAGGGCAGTTAATTAAATCCCATTCATATAATTTTTCACAGGCCATTTAAAACACAAAGAAGTGGAAACTGGAGAAATAGCACAGTGGGTAGCACTTGCCATTCACATGGCTGACCTGGGTTCAATCCCCAGCACCCTGCATTATCCTCTAATTCCTGCCAGGAGTGCTTCCTGAGCACAGTCAGCAGAAAGCCCTGAGCACTACATGTGTCCTGAAAACTAAAAAAAAATATTAAGCAAGAAGAGAGCGGTGAATCAGACCATCCACTGACTTCAGCCATCTCAAAGCAGTCAGAGGTCAGTGTTAGGAACCTGAAAGCATGTGAAGACATTAATACTGCATAGATCAGCCTTGACCCCAGAGAATAGGGAGAACAGAGGAGAAAAGCATTGGAGGAAGAAGATGAGAAAGGAAATAATAGGGGACAGTATTGAGGGGCCTCGAGGATACTGTTACTGTGGGGAAATGGTATACAAGCCACAGACTCAACAACACTGATAATATGAGTTTCAAACCATAGCCAGCAAACTTTAAAATATGCCTGTCTGATCAGTGGGTAGAACCTACTGCAAATGTGTGGGAGTCAAGAGGTTAGGTAATACAGAGAAAGGAACAGTGTGCTAATAATTATGGTAAATGATAATACCAACATAGAACTGAGCATTGAAAGTAGGCAAAAGAATATACATGATAACCTCTAAATCTATGCATTGCAAACCACAATGTGTAAGAGAAAGGAGGGAAAGTGAGAAGTAAAAATTGTCTGTCATAGACGCAGGTTGGGGAGGGGGAATCAGGGGATATTGATGGTGGGAAACGGGCACTGGTGGAGGGATGGGTGCTGAAACACTGTATGACTTAAACCCAAATATGAACACTTTTGTAGCTGCATGGTGGTATAATAAAAAAAATTTAAAATAAAATAAAATAAAATATGCCTGTCAAAGTGGCAGCGGGCTGGGGTGGCAGGAGGGAACATTGGTGGAGGGAATTGACCTAGGTGGTAGGACTGGGGTGCTAGAAAATGATATGCCTAAAACTCAACTGCTAATAACTTTATAAATGACGTGTCTTTAAATAAAAGAAAGTATAAAAAAAGGAAATCTGGTACCACCAAATGCAGCCACATGCAGCTAAATCCACAATAGACACTGTATAGTCCTTTCTTGATAGATGAGCAAAACAAACCACTGTCTGTTAAAGCCCTCCTGGGCTGAATGATGTGGTATGTGGCAGCCAGTGACTTTTCTAACTAATATGGGAAACACAACTTGGTGAGAACTGTTTTCCCTGAGCATGGAGAGGAGCAAAGATAAAATGGAGAGGCGTTCTTCTGCAGCCCGTGAGCCAAACACTAACACCTCTTTCTTCTTGGTCCAGGACCACTTTATCATGCAAGGGATGCTAGAAGCTGCAGCGCACATGAGGAGCTGGAATACAAGAGATACATAAATAAGCTGCCTGGGATAATGGAAGGATGTCATCGCATCTATTTGACATTCCTCTTACAGTTTGGGAAACTGATAAAATCATAATTGTAAAAAGACATGCCGTATTGCCAATCCAGCGCTGCTTTTTGTATGCAGTCTGGCACATATGTCTTACTGTTCGGAACAAGCAGCAGAAGGAATGAACAAAAAGAAAAGAGCAATTTCCCCACCGTAAATTGGAAAGTCTGCCAACCAGCTAAGTGATCTGCCATCAATCAGTGTTAAATTCTCCTTAGCTGCAGAAAATTCAAGGGCTAACTATTACTGAGAGATTTCACACAGTGACTAATGGTATATGACAAACACATTTAAAATCTGCATAGACCAGCATCAGTTTAAAATGTAACATGAATAATAAATAATTTAAAAGAAATCCTAGCACGCAAAATAAGATATAATCTTTTCAGACATAAATTATACCGAGAAGATTATAGTCCTAGAAAGGTATTTTCAAACGGACTAAAACAAAGTCAGGAATGTAATTCTTACAGAAGGAGACTATATTTGATGATTTTGCACATAAACAACTTTGAAAGCATTGGAAAGATAGGTTATAAAACAGTGGTCACTGGGGTATGACCAGGAAAAAAAAATCCCAGCTCTCCGATCAGTTATAAATGGTAGTCAGTGCGGATTCTGGAAACAAACACACAAATGCAACCCGACAGGCTTTCAATTTCCCGAGAAATAGAGTTCTTTGTAAGGTTAAAAAATATCTCTGCTTTCTTTCTTCTCTTTCTTCCTTCTTTTCCTTCCTTCCTTCCTTCCTTCCTTCCTTCCTTCCTTCCTTCCTTCCTTCCTTTCCTTCCTTCCTTCCTTCCTTCCTTCCTTCCTTCCTCTTCCTTCCTTCCTTCCTTCCTTCCTTCCTTCCTTCCCTCCCTCCCTCCCTTCCCTTTCCTCCCTCCCTTCCTCCCTCCCTCCCTTCCTTCCTCCCTCCCCTCCCTCCCTCCCTTCCTTCCTTCCTTCCTTCCTTCCTTCCTTCCTTCCTTCCTTCCTTCCTTCCTTCCTTCTTTTTTTTCTTTCTCCAAGCTGACTTACAAAACTGAAAGAAAAAGGTAGACATTTGAAAGACACAATAAAGAACTTAAACATAAAATTCTCTTAAATTAATGGGGACTTTGTAATGGGGGAAGTAGAAAAAGACATCATTATATTAAGAAACTTATATTTTAGATTCTATTCCCAAACCTAACTATCTATATCTATGCTTCCTTGTAGATTTCATAAAAATTAACGCAATCAATCTCACTAGACGGTCTTGATGGGCAAATAGCAGCAGTACATAGAAAATTTATTACAATAGTAAAGTTTTCTTTACCCCTTGGTTTGATTTTTCTATTATTTGGCTTAAATATTGAACAAAATGAGTGTTTGTATGTCAAGGAGAAATACCAGAGTAGAAAAAAATTCACAGTGTTCTTGCTAATCTTTAAAAAATAAAAAAAGAAAATCTTCATAAAACTTTTATTTGGATAATCAGAACAAGTTTATTGAAAGCAAACTCTTGGTGTTGAGAACTATGGGAGTTATATAAACAAGCAAATAAGAAAAGGTGATTTTTTAATTATGAAAACTAAATTTTGTTAAATCATTTTCCAAATATTAACAAACTTATTTTCAGTTAAGTTCTATTTTTCTCAGATGCGCCACCATGAACTATTTTGCCTTGAATTGATTTTTTAATTGTTGTCATCACCAAGAGTTTGACATTTTTTGACAAGACAAAGTTGAAATTTCCATATATTAATTTGGTGAATATACAACTTCCTCAAAACAATCTGAAACAGTGAAAATATGACTAAGATTTTCATTCTGTCGTATAAATAAACTAATACCACTGAAAAACTATGAAAGAATGAATAATAACAACTATTAATTGGAAATTTTTTTGTTTTTGTTCTTGGGTCACACCTAGCAGTGCACGGGGCTACTTCCTAGCTCTGTGGTTCTCAGAAGACTGTACGCAGTGCTAGGAACTGAACTAGGTTCAGCCACAACAAGGCATGTCCCTTCACCCTTGTATATCTCTCAGGCCCTTAATTGGAAATTTTAAGGGCATCAAAGTTTTAAAATTTCTTTGTGCTCATCTTGCCCTGTCAATAGGCCTGAGACATAATGGTCATTTCATATTTCCTTTTGATTAGAAAAAAGTAATCTCATAAAGTAAAAAAATCTTTCTAAAAAAAAAATCTCCCAACAAATCAAAGTATCATTGATATAAGAATTCAGGTAATTCCATAGATTTCTGAGTTTTTTCTGTATAAATTAATGTTTTTACTAAGTAATTAGTTAGTAATTAGATTACTAAAAGCAATCTAAAATGTTCAAGAAATCACCACACTTTAATATCTGAAAAATTAACATAAATTGATAAAAACAATTTTTTCAGTGTTTTAAATTCAGTTTTAACTCATAAAATATTCAAAGTAACTGCAACTGGATTGATGAAGTCATTTAAAACCTGCTGTGATTTTATTTAAATTACACATTATATTTATTTCATGAACATTGATTGTTTTTTTCTAAGAATGTTATAAGCTAAAAAACAGTGTGATGGAATCCAGATTTCTAAATTTTTATTCTCAGAAAAGACATTCATGAGTACATCTAGAAAGCAGAAATAGGATAGGCTACTCTGTAGTAATAACCCAAGATTTCAATATCTTAACATTTATTCTTGATGGAAAGACCACAGGATCCCTGTCTGTCACAACCCTCCAGGAAATATTATCAGAAAAAAAGCCTGAATTTCCATCTTTCTATTCCACCACAACTACTCCAGAGACTGGGCTGAATTTTCCACTTTTAACAATTAAAAGCATCTGTACATAGTTCCTTGGTCAGAGTAAGTCAGTAATAATTTAACCTCAAGGGGGTTGCTCTAGCTAGGTTGAATCCCAACTAAGTAAATGTTGAAGCTGAATCTCCAATGTGGCAGGGAATATTCAGTAATAGTGGCTTGAGGTAATAAAGTATAAATCTTAGGATGGTGCTCTTAGGATGAAATTAGTATCATCTGACATGTCAGAGATTTCGCCTTTCTTCAAAGGTTCACAAAACATACTATATGCATATAGTTATATGTTCATATAATTATATATATATCCATACATATATAATTCACATACATATATATATATATCATACAGATATCACTTGCATCACTTGTCTTCCCATTGTTCATTGATTTGCTTGAGCGGGCACCAGTAACATATCCATACGTCTTGTTACCTGCTACTGTAGCCCAATGCATCTGCTCACTCCAGGAACAAGAAGAGCCTCAAACCTTTCCTTCAGGTCATGAGAATGAGGTCTATACTTGTTACTTGTTTTTGCATATCAAATACGACACAGATAGCTTGCCAGGCTCTACTGTGAGGGTGGCATACTCTCAGTAGTAGGATCTCATCTTGTGCATTTACTGATGAACCGTGCAGCCATAAAGTGGCTGCGTAAGATGGGGTGAGATCGGCTTTTTTGTTGGGTGGAGCTCTAACAAGCTGGTTATTTGAGTTATTCTTCTGTCTTGGACTGCAGTCACTTTTGATCAGTTTGGGGGACATGAAAGACAGGTTGGCCCAGTGGCCCTTAACTGACAGTTAGACTGCTCTCTTCCAGTGGATAATAACTGGTTGTGTCCCTGAGCTGTTCTCCATTCAGTGTGCCCTTTCCCAGTGTGATGGCTGCAACAGGAACCCTATCACCTGTCCCCTTACTAGCCTTGCTGTTCTGGGTCCTGCCTCTCTAGGACTCTACCCCAAGTAGCTTGCTGTTCCCTTGTCCTCCTGGCTTTTTTTTTTTTTGCCATGGCAGTGTGTGTGTGGTGAGTGAGATCCCTGCTGTCCTGTTATCTCTCTGGTTCAGATGAGAGGGCAGGCAAAGAGCACACCCTGGTCTGTGTAGAACAGGAGAGGGACCGAGGAAGAGCACTGCCTGTCTGTGTAGATGCAGGAGAGAAGACATACAGATATAATTACATAAATATGTATCCCAAAAGAAGAAAAAGTATAATCATACTAAACACAAAAGAAGAGTTTAATCACATAAAAAAATATTTTCAAACATTAAAGTCTTCTCAACTGAGAGCACCCATTGATTTAGACTACTATTCATCCTTAACACATTATACTTATGCTATCATCACATTTAATCTTTATATAACCATATATATCATAGAAATCAGTCTTTTCACACATAAAGAAACAGAGACACAAAGAAATTAACCTTTCTTTAATCGGAAACTCCAGACCAAGTCTTTTTACGTCAATGCCTTGTATCACTTCCCTTCCCATGTATCGCTTGTCTTCCCGTTGATCATCGATTTGCTCGAGCTGGCACCAGTAACATCTCCATACGTCCTGTCACATGCTAGTAGAGCCCAAGGGCATCTGCTTGCTCCAGAAACATAAGGAGCCTCAAACCATTCCATCAGGTCATGGGAATGTGGTCTATAATTGTTACTAGTATTTGGCATATCAAATACGACACAGGTAGCTTGCCAGGAATTCAATGCCTAACCACTTAAAAATTCCTGTGTGAGAGCCAGGGCCTGGCTCTTGCAATCACTCCTTTTTATGGCTTTCTTAAATATGCTTTTTACATCTATTTTTTATTTTATGTATGTTTTGACTCCAAAAAATAATATGATTCTTGACAACAGAAATGCAGCATCTCACATTCTTTTGAGTTGAATGAAACTAATACCTCAGAGCACAAGGATTACTCTATTTACTGGGTCACTATAAAAGATGATACTATGAGAAAGTAGTAAACCACATTAAGAATTCCATGTCTGAAATTAGCAGATGGCAGCTACTATAACTTTCTCTTCAGCAACTCCATCTCCTGCAGATACAAGTGTTAATCCTTGCATATTTCTGTTAAGGAAAGGACAGGAGCAGTGTATTGGTTCACTGTGATTGTTCCATGATTCAGCAATTGAGTCACTTAATGACTCCCATGCAGATACCAACTCATATAATTTTAAGAAGGGTCTAGTGTGGGGACCATCTGCTACATAAATCCACTGTGCCTTGAGTTATCAGTGAGTATTGCTTGTGATACCCCTACTAAGTAACTAAGCTGTTACTTTATTGAAGTGAAAAGTGATGAAAAATGTTGTTGGAGTTAACTGTGTAGAAAATCATACATAGCTCATTTTTACTTGTTTATGATGTGGAGCAACAAAAGAATCTTGCTACTGATGAGCAAAGGGTGTTAAAACTTTTAATCTATCGGAAAGGCCTGGAAGAAAAGCATAGGGTGAGACATTTCTCAGGCTCCAAATGACTATAATAGATTATGAATATAAAAATAAGGGGCTGGAGCAATAGCACAGCTGATAGGGCATTTGCTTTGCACGCAACCAATCTGGGTAATATCCCCAGTATCCCATATGGTCTGGCAAGCACTTCCAGGAGTAATTCCTGAGTGCAGAGCTATAAATAACCCGTGAGGATCACCAAGTGTGATCCAAAAAGTTATACATACATATAATATGCAATATGTATTCTATATGCTTTTGAAAGGTATGCAAAAATATGCCATTGGAACTTACTACTCGAAAAGAAAATGTAAACCATTGCTCAATCCTATATTAACTTCCCCAGAATGTGCACAATATTTGAAATTGATATACAAATGATTATGTGCTAGGTCATGTGAGTATAGCACAATAACAAGTGTTATCACAGAGCTATGCATAGTTAATCAAAGTTTAAAAGAAGCATCACACAGACTTTGAATAGTGATAGAGAAAGCTATCTATCACAATATGAAACCTAATAGATGGTGCATCATGGATGGATTATGAAAGACAGGCTTCTTTGAATCCACAAAGGACATACATTACATTTCAGGTAAAATATAGTCCACCTACTCCTCAATATCAAGAACTAAAAACAGAATCAGTCACCAGTAACTATAGTTAAAAATCTAGCTGAAGTCTTACACAATGGGAATGGATAACCTAACAGTGTTTAGAGTGCTTGACAATCACTTATAACTTATCACTTATCTTCCCTTTGTTCATCAATTTGCTTGAGCAGGCACAGTAACTTCTCCATTTGTCCCTGTCATGTGAAAGTGTAGACCAATGGCGACTGCTCAAAGATCCTCAAACCATTCATCAGGTTTTTGATGAAGAAGTCTGACCATCTCGTAGGTGGGTGATCACTCATTCTTTTTGATGTCCCCTGGAATCCAGTCGGTAACAGCTCTGGTCCAGTGGTGATCCTTAATTGCATTACATGTGAGACCCATCTGATTTTCATCATCTTGGCAGACAAGACAACATCCTTGATTTTTGATTGTTGATGGAATTTGGAACTCCAGATTCCTTTCCTCACTTGAGCAAAGTGATACTCTGAGCATGATTCTTTTGATTCCTCTTTGGTCTACCCAAATAGCCTTCTCATCTTGCTTTCATAGGACCCAGGTCTCTGAGGAGTATGTTAGTGTAGGAAGAATGGTGGAGCTGAAAAGTTGTGCTGGGAACTGGAGGTTCTTCATCTTCTTTACCACTTCCTCAATACTCTTGAAGGCATTCTATGCTGCTCTCTTCCTCCTGCATATTCAGGTGCTAGGTCATTTGCCATGATGAGTTTTCAACCTAGGTACACATAACTGCTACATTCGGAGATGTTCATTCCATTAGGAGCAAATAGACCGTCAGGAACTAGTCCATTTCTCATGAGCATTGTTTTCTTGAAATTCACCAATGTGGTTTGGCATGAGACATCCAAACTCACAAAGCAGGGCAGAGAAGCGATAAAGACCTCAAAGAGAGAAGAGCAGCAGTACTGGTCCATGCTGCAGAAGCTAAAAAAAAAGTATTTGCAAAGCCCACCTATCCTTCTGACAGACATGGGGCAGAGCTGCTACTGGCTCTCACTGTGCCCAGCCACTCATGAGGTGCCGGGGAGGGATGGCAGGTTCTAGCCCTGGCCCGCCACCCCAGCAGAGCCTCACAACAAGCCAGACGACCCTCCACTCCATGAGGACCTCCATTTTCCACATACGGACTTCCCCCTCGTCAGAACTCCACCCAGCAGACCAGCCTATCACAGCCTGGCTCGCACAGCCCTGCATTTCATCAATAAATGCTGTATTTTGAGATGACTACAAGAGTATGCTACCCGCATGGCAGAGCCTGGCAAGCTACCAGTGTCGTATTTGATATGCCAGATACCAGTAACAATTATAGACCTCATTGCCATGACCTGATGGAATGGTTTGAGGCTCTTTATGTTCCTGGAGCAAGCAGGTGCCCTTGGGCTCTACTTGCATGAGACAGGTCATATGGAGATGTTACTGGTGCCCGCTTGAGCAAATCGATGATGAACGGAAGACAGTGATACCTATCCTTCATCAACTATAAAACCAAGATGACTGCCCTCTGACATCCTGATGGATCTATCACACATTCTAGAGAGGCAATGTAGAATATTATCCATGACTTCTACTCTGCTCTCTTCAACAGCTATGTCTACCTACCCACATACCAAATTCTGCAGGATGGATATGTCATTCCCAATGAAATTCTCCCTTCTGAAATTCAACATGCAATTTCATCAATTAAAAAATGTGTACAGCACCGGTCCAGACAAGGTTAGACCAGAACACCTGAAGAATCAGCCGCCAGTACTCATCAATACACTGGTTCTGCTCTTCACATGCTGCTTGTCTGAATGCAAGGTTCCATCCCAATGGAAAACCAGCAGGACAGTTCTGTTGTACAAGAAGGATGATATCCACAACATTGGCAAATATCACCCCATCTGCCTGTTATCCATCACCTACAAGTTATTCATTTGAATAATCCTGAATAGAAGCAGCAGACCATTAGACAAAGGACAACCAAGTGAGCAAGCCAGTTCTGAAAAGGATTCAGCACAATCGACCATACCCACACGGTGACCAAGCTCATTGAGGTTTCATGAAAGTTCAAGATGCCGCTCTAACATTCACTGATTTAAAGAAAGCCTTTGATTCTGTTGAGACAGAAGCAGTCATCAAAGCACTAGCTAAATAGGGAGTTCAAACACAGTGCATCAGGATCCTCTGTGAGCTGTATTATGGATTGACTACCAGGATCTCACCATTCTATGAAGCAGGAATGTCCTGTCAGGTCGGAGGTGCAGAGATGAGACTTCAGGAACAAGATGTATTTCCATTAATATTTTTAATAATCACCAGCTGGAGGAGCAGTAGCTCTCATCTTGGCAGCTGACTGACCATCTCCACAAGGATCCCAACTCTCTTATATCCCATCGCCTCAAATGGCAATACAACTTAGAATTAAGTTTGCATAGTATACATTACAAATATATTTCACATTCCTTGCATAGGATTTAAGAATGATAGGAAGGAGACAACCAGTGCAAAGAAGTGATCATTAACTTAAAGAGAGGGGGTTTGACAGAGAGATACCATTTCACTGAAACTCTTCAGTGCTACCCTCGAGAACATCATGCGACAACTGGAATGGGAAGGAAGGGGAGTGAAGATAGATGGTCAGCAACTACACCACCTCCACTTCACTGATGACATTATTCTAATAACACCAAATAACGGCAGCGGCACAAATCCTGGCAGACTTTGACCATAAGTGTAGAAAGGTTGGACTGTAGTGGAATTTCAAGAAGACAAAGTGTTTGACAATAACTAGCAAAATGATACAGGCGTTTCCTATGAACTCAAAATTCCATTTCCAGAATTTACTAAAAAATAACTGATACAAATGCTAGAAAGTTATGCACTGACTATTTGCCTCAGTGCTATTTGTGATAGTAAAAGACAGGAAAAACAGGAATATATCAAGAGAGGACAGTTTCTATAAACTATTCTATGAAGACATCAGGATAGTGTAGAACTACAGATCTGACAGAATAACTCTATAAATCAACTATGCAGTGAGCTCCAGAAAATACTTTAAAAAGAATAATGCAAGGAGCTGTAAAGTACAAAATATCAGAGGAATTATTGACTAGAGCATCAGTACACATACATATACATACACACGACATGCACATGCATGTGTTTTTACCTCTCTTAAAAGGAGACATAAGTCACACAGCGAATCAGGGGTTACCTCTAATGTGGAGAGAAACAGGTTGAAAATTGTTCAAGGATGGACTAGAGGACCCTGTTCTAAATATTGGGAATTGACTCTGGGACATTGCATTGATCATAATTATAAAATGAGATAGAAGAAATTCAGAAAAAAAATAGAAATAAGGTGAAACAAATGAATATGTGTGTATCTTATTTTAAGTTAAAATTCATTCATGTATGCAAAGTGTAAGGCATTAATGACAGATTCCTGGTGAAACAGCTTCTAATGTAATGTTTTCAAATGCAAGTGATTCCCGGTCCCCTGGAATGATACAGGAAGAAAAGCTTCAGGTAAAACTGGTTCCAGTGAGGTTGGGAGTTGGAGAGTCTGTTTGTTTCTTTAAATAAGTTAGATTTTCAGGAAGCAATTGAATTTTTTTTTCTTAAAAAGGGATGAATAGAGGAGTGATAGCACAGTGGGTAGGGTGTTTGTATTGCATGCAGCCAACCCAGGCACAATCCCTTACATCCCATATGGTCCCCCATTTACCGCCAGGAGTAATTCCTGACCATTATTGGATGTGACCCAAAAAGCCAAAAAAGGGATGGTAGGCTGTTGCAGGACACCTAAAAGCCTAGGCCTCTGCATCTGCACTGGATTGCCTCCTGCAGGTCACTTCATAGATAGGGGGTAGTATGAATGTAGCAGTCTTATCTGACCATGTATTCTGTACTGGCTGGCATAAATATTCTCTCATGCTACCACAATCATCGTGGGACTAGCTAGATCTTACCAGCATATTTGCTTGGTCACGTTGCATCTCTAAGTAATTAGACCAGAGAGAAATGCTGTTTGCCTCCAAGCAAGCAAGCATGGCTCCCTGATAACTCAAAGGCAACTAAAATACAAAACTACCTTGAAGTAGACGAGACTCTTGTGAAGGCTTGGAGAAATATTTAACTGGCATTAGTATTAGTCTTTGGTACAGAGACATGCCATCTCAGAAACCCCCTTCTCTACACTATAAAGGCAATTCCAGGCAGATCTTGGCTCAAGACGTTAGGTGAGGTGCTGGGAGAAATTACCTGAGGGCATTTGTTCCTTCCTGCCAGGGGAAGTTACATTTAGCTTATAGCTTCTCCCAGCTCTGCTAGGAGGCTTTTAATTAGCTCTGGGTCCTTGTAAACAGCCCGATGGTCTCCTGAAGTTGCTACATTTCTATAGAACTATTTTCCTGTTTTCATCTCTAGATAGCCCAGCCCAGAATGGGCTGGGCTGGGGAGTTTGGGGGATTCCTAGCTATAAAATAAGCTGCAAGAAGAAAGAATCTCTCTCTCTCTTTTCCCCCTTTTGCCAATTCAGCTTCCCTTGGTGTTTTGCTCCTCCGTACTCTCCATTCTCTGTTGGGTCTCAACACGTGGTGGCAGCCATCTTGGCCTACACCTGGCTGGGGCCTAGCTGGGAACCCAGAGTCCGGAGGTTTTCCCTGCTCTTGGATTGTATATTGGAAGCTGTTATAGTAAAACCCTTTTAAAACTGCATCGGATTCCTGAGTCTTCATCCATTCCCCGCCGGCTTCGGAGGTAAAAGGGAACTCGCTTCCCAGCACTGTCGGGGACCCCGGTGGCGCTCCCTGACAGTAGGCCAAATAAATTTGGATACCTTTAACTAGAAAATTCTACAAAATAAAGTCTCAAGGTATTAATTTAAAAATTAGACTATTAGTATAAATATTTTCATTTTTAACATTATTGTGCATGTGGGGGGTGGTATTGTAAAATCAAGAATTCATGTTGATGTCACCAACATCAAATCAAGATAAAGGAGACACAAATAAAATAATAATATACTAAAAGAAAACCATATAGTCTAAAACTAGATGGAAAATGTCAATATATTAAAGTATCATAGGAACATTAATAGATATTTTGTTCAAAAAAATAATTTCTATTCTAACTCTGCCTTTGTCTACTGCCAAAGTCTGGAAACAGTAAACTACCCACTATTCAGTTCAGAGTTCTATGTGCTCTTTTCTATGAAGAGGAATAAACCGTCCTTACAGCATTAGGTCATCTAACTCTAGAGTAACAAATACACAAATCAACCAGGGAGCAGAGCATAGAAACTTTAGAGAAAATAGGTTCATATGAAGTCAACATGCATATAACACTCCTAGACAAAGATATAAGACAATTTAAGCATCCTGGTGTTGGATACATTCAAGGCAATGAAACACATAGGCTATTCCATTTTTTAAACAATATAATACTATCACTCTTCAACCTTTTAGCTAAGATCAAGTGCAAAAGAATCTTAAAAAACAAACCCCGTTTGTTAGAAAGATAACTAAGAACCATCCCTATTTTGAAACTGATGAAAAGAAAAATTAAGTATTTCTCTTTTTCTTTAGAGCAGCAAAAAGACAACACTGTGTGTGTGTGTGTGTGTGTGTGTGTGTGTGTGTGTGTGCTGTGTTAGGGATAAACCAATAAAGTGCTATTTATTTTAATTGCTAAAACAATAAAGTGCCAACATCAAGAGTTTTTAACTCCAAGTCTATAAGCTCCCTAGTTACAAAGCTATATATCACAACTAAATTATGCTGCATCCTGTGATCTGCATTGGAATTCCAATTAGGAAGCTTGTGTCAACCATATGGATTCTATCACTCAGAGTGGATAGATCTGGAATCCCTTAGATTATTTATATGTTCCCATGTATCTATTTTTAAGTGCTAATAATCAACATTAATGATCAAAGAACACATAAGCAACACTAAACTAAGTTCCCATAGAATTGCAATAAAACTTTTTTTTAATTATAAGGACCTGGGAATTAGCTCAAAGGAGGAGAGTACATGCCTCAAGTTTCATTCTCAGCATCACAGGGCTTCCCAAACACCATTGGGTATGACCCTGTGACTTCTGTTACCAGGGGAAAAGAAAGGGTGTGGATCTCCTAGTTCTGGGTGGCAGGAGCAGCTGTCCTTGGCTCTTTTTTCTTCTGGAAATAAAGATTTTGGTCAGGACACTAAGCTGCAGCAAGCATTGCATGAGTTACTGCAAGTACAAAGAGTATTCTGAATTACAGGACATAGTTTTGACAAATCAGAGAGAAAACAGGTGCTCTCAAGATCAGCTTCCCCCTGCTTACCTCCTGAATCAAGAAGTTTGTCTGCTCCCTCCAGTTAGCAAATTCCGAGTTGGGATGCAAGTGTCCTTCCATCATCTCAGTGTCTGTAGAGTATAAAATCCTTAACTGGGTGGTGGGTTGGTCATGCATCTCAGAGCTAGTGGGTCTCACTGGCAATCTCTCAATTTCCCCTCATGGTCTAGCACCTCCAGTTGAAGATAACAAAGCAGTTGCCTGCAACATTCACCGGGACTTGTGCCTGCCTAGCCACAGTTAAATTCTTTAAACTATGATTCTGACATGGGACCAGGATGTCTTGATTAGGAGACCCAGATAATATTTTGTCTGCCTTTCCCTTTCCCATTCCTCCACTCTTCTCATCTACCTAAATATCAATCCCAGTCCCAAATTTTTTAAGTCTCCCTCTCCTCCCAGAGTATCACCGAACTGAACCTCCTAAAATATTAATATAAAAAATAAAACCGGTAGTGTCCCAGTCCTGATAATCAAGCAGCATTTACTATAGTGACAATCATAGTTGAAGTTGTAGTGGTTCAAATGAAAGTTCAAATGAAAACTATATGGAAGATTTGAGTTTTTATCTGTGTTTCATATTCTAGCCAGGGAACACAAATTTCATATGAGAAACCAATCTCTTGCTTAAAAATATGTAAGTAGTCTAATAGACTCCTCAAGTTTCCATAACTAAATACGACTCATATTTCTGGACATGGGAAAAGCCAACATTGAGGTGATGGTTGTTAGCGGTTCAGGTAAGCAAAGCGAGCTACTGATCATAAGTGACTCCATCTTAGAGCCATCGCAGACCTTCACTGTGCCATAGAGAACCTAATTCTGAGGAGCAGGAACTAGGAACTATAAAACTTAATCAGCCATAAACAACGGAATGTGAGTGGTCAAGTCATGGAACCAGATATCGCTCTCTGCTGATTGCTAACGCCTATCTTGTCAAGCCACCAGGATGTTTCACAAGACAAAAATATGTATAACCATTGAGCTAAAGAAAACCAGTTGTTTTGGACATGCTATAAAAATCCCTGTCTTAGTATACTCAAGGTCCTGGACTGAAACCCGCTGCATAGGATGGATTCTTGGACCCAGAAAGCTGGAAATAAATCTCGCTGTGTGACTTGCATCATCGTGAGTGGTCTCTGTTCTTTGGAAGGGCTAGTTATTTCAGACGCTAACATGGTCAATGTGGGTTTATTTAACATCTCTTTTCCTGGATTGACTGTCTATTCTCTGTATCCTTGCATGGTAGAGAAAGTGAGGTCTTGAATCTTGTCCTTTTTTTATTGAGAAGTTGTTTTCCTTGGGATTGGCTCCACTCTAATTACCTCATTTAAACTTTACTGCCAGTTTCTCCTCCAAAAAGTCACATTATATGGTTAGGGCTTTGGCATGAGTTTTGGGTATTACTGAAGCAGGTGAGGCAGAGGCTGGCAGCAGGGGGTCTCTGTGTTTGTCGCGATTCCCAGGTTCTTCAATATTTTCAAGAATGAAAATATTGAATAATAAATATGCTCAGACTTGGAGTTGGAAAGTAGAAAAGGTTATTGCAAAGTCAAAGAGAAAAGAAAAGAAGCTCCCAAGGGTGGAGGAACTTAGTATAGGAGTAAGTTAACTAGGGCTCTTTTTGTGGGGTTCTTACAGGAAAACAGGATCTTTGTGTTGCAGGGAATGCAGGGAAGTTAAAGATAAGGGTTTTCCTGCAGTCCCTTTTAGATGGAAATTGTGCTTTGGCAAATGTTACAGAGGATGCCAGGATCTAACAGTTCCTTTTCTGGCCCTTTTCTTAGGTATTTCCCTTTATCTTGTCTTTTGTTTTCATTTTGGGGGGTCACCACCCAGCGATGCTCCAGGGTTGCTCCTGGCTCTACACTCAGGAATTACTCCTGACAATTCTCAAAGAATCATACAGGATTGACCCTGGATTAAACCCAGGTTGGCCTCTTGCAAGGCAAATGCCTGAATGGCTGTATTATCACTCTGGCCCCTAAAGCAAAATTCTATGACTGACAACTGTTAACTCTCCCTCTTTTTTTTAAATCAGAAAAATCCCAGAAATTTACAAGAAGTCAAAAATGTTTGTTGGGTTCACCCGAAACAGAACTGCTCACTGCAGTCAGTGGAGGGCAAGCTTCCTTTTTCATCACTAATTAAATTCATAACAAAGAGGCTTCAACAGATTCTGAAATAGCATCATTGAGTTCAATGTTGTTTTACTGTAACAATGATGAAAAAAAATTGATTTGTGGCCAAGGCCAAGGCCATGTAGAGATGACATGTTCTCCTCATACATGTGTTAGTTTTCTCTGAGAAGTTTGGGTTCCTTCACATCTCAAAGATGCACAAATTAGCCTTATTGCCAGTCTGGAGTGTGGTTGCAGCAGTGAGCGTGCTGTGCCCTATAACAGAATGGTGCCCTCCTGATGCCAGAGTAGTCGGGATAAGATGGTTGCCCTCCATTCCAACTGGAAAGGATAATGACCCACAACTTGAATTGCTGGCCACCCACAGATCTAACTGGAAAAGGAATGAATGAATACAAATTACTGTCTGAGTGACTAAGTTCTCTAGAAGTTTGGCAGTTTTGTGTTACGGAAATATGTCATAGGAATTTAACTCTTGCTTATATAAAGTAGCCTATGGTAAAATATTTTTTTTACTTAAAATTACAATTCCAAGACCCTATCAATAATGTTAAAAGGCATCAATAAAATGTATATAAATTAAGATCACACATACATAGACACATTTAAAAAAAAAAAGGCAAGGCAACAGAAAAAAAAGGGACCTTAATGGCTACACTTTATATTAATGCTCTAGAGTCTTAGCTTCCTAAAGTCAGGGAAATCACTACATGATTGTCTCTACCAATTGTCATAATTATACACTACTTCCTCAAGAGAGTATTACTATAACTGAATCGAAATAAAGCAGAAGGTACAATAGGGAATACAACTATGAAGAATGCCATCTCAAAATATCTGCATTCCTACTGTAAAAGCTTAAATAATGTTCAGGGCATGACATATGGACCCTAAGTGGGGAAATGCAGAAAAATGATACTCTGCATCCTCTAAAGTACAGATAACTGAATGCCAAGTTTTACATATAAACATTACAGCTTTTTATAGTTTGTGCTTCCTAAAAATAATTTTCTCTTATTTATTCATTTTGACTCATAATATATGAAACTAATGAATAGCTTGTTCTCTTCCTACAAGTTACCAAATAAAATCTCTTTGGAGGTAGGAAGTGTATAAAAAGTCAAACAAATAAGGACTTTCTACCATCCAACTGGAGGGAAGTACTTCCTCCTAGCTTCTGAGTGACCAAAGCAAAACTGCTATTCAAGTCTCCTGAAGGGGAAAAAAAATAGAAAAATTAATGAAATGAAAATGAAACCCAAAAAAAGAAATGCCTGGAGCCTCAAAAAATGCAGAGAACAAAGGGACAGCAAGAGCCATGAATAGTAATGAGCTTCCAACTACACTGATATCCCAGCCGTTCTTTTGTGTCCATTTAACCAAAGCCTCAGTCACCTCCTCTGCCCGCTGGAAGAAGCCCAATCTATTAAGCCTTTTTCAGAATTGAAACATCTAGTGACATTAGAAATTATATTAGCAGTAATCTAAATTTGTGTGTGTGCTACTGGGTAGATTTATGCCCATCTTTGTATAAGTATATAAATATACAACCACTAATGCTAAATTGAAAAATACTAAATTGTGAGGAATATATTTCTAAATTATTTCATATAGACTTGTTTGCATTGTCTTTTTACAATAGAAAGCATTACAGGTATTAGCAATTACATCCCCTTTAACAATTAGCCCAGCATGCGCCAGAGAGATAGTACAGCTGGTAGTTTGTCTTACATATGCAGTTTGATCCCCAGCACCTTTTTTTGGCTCCTGGAGTCATACCAGGAGCTAAGTCCAGTGCAATGCCAGGAGTAAACCCTGAGCACTACTGGTTCTGGCCTAAAACTAAAACAAAAAACCAAAGCATTAGCAGGACTTAGAAAAATCTCAAAAGGGGCTAAGTATTTCATGCTATTTTTAGTGCTATCAAGCTATGAGATAAGCATTACTTCCATTTTATATAGTAGGAGTGAGGCAAGGAGAAGCTGTGAGATTTGATAAACATCATGCAAAAGTAATTGCAGAACAAAGCCTAAAGGAATTAAACTTTCTCAATTTGACCACAGAGGCAAAGTTTTTAACCAATCATATTGATGTAGGCAGGCAGACAAGGGGTCCCCACATGGCAATGAATTCTTGCCCTAAGGCTGTCCAAAAGTCTCTTTAGGAACCAGGAACCAAGACTTGATAAGACCCATTCACCAACAACAAACCCTGAGGGAGCTGGATCAACCTTTCTCTAACAGCCCTTAATCAGGCTACATTCCAAGACAGAAGATCCAGCAGGGACAGAGGTCAAGAAAAGGAGATTTTCAGAGAAGACCACTCCCAAAGTCTACTCCCTTGGCGACTGACCCTAGCAACTTAGGGTGACTCCCCATGTGGGAGTACCTTGGGGAGAAATCTATGAAAGCCGTCCTGACCATAGGACCAAAGGACGGGGCGCACATGCTGCATGGACACACATGCTGCCTGAGCCTAAGTGGCCGAGCACATGTGTCGCCTGCTTCTCCCCTCTTGAGATGTGTACTCTCTCTCTTTCCCTCCTCCTTCCCTTTCCTAAAACCCTCCTTAATGAAATCTGTAAAACTTCACTGCTCATGGACTCCGGAAAATTCTTTTCTGTGAGGAACACAAGAACCCTGAGGAAACCCTGGGTAAGGCCTAGGACTGACTTGCCTTTTATCAGTCCTTAGCCTGCCCAGCAGGTACCGGGCGACAGAGGCAGCTAGGGAGAAAGTGACTATCTCTCTCCCCTTCCGGCCTCTCATAGGACACCCGTGAGGGCCCACCTGCATCAATTTCTCTTTGCAACCAAACATGCAATTGATTTTGTTATCTCTCAAATATTGACGAAACGGCAAGAGGTAGTAGCACAGCAGGTGTGTGAGGGCAGGGCCAGAAGTTACCCCTGAGCAACGAGCAACTCCAGGTGTGACCCAAAAGAAAAAATAATAATAAAAATAAAATATTGATAAACAACTGGGGGTAGGCCGAGTGCACATAAAGAAAACAGCTAAAAAATTAATGGCAGTAATGATTACTTGATCACTTGATATCCTGTTATTTGTCCATTTGCTTGAACAGGTGTCTGTAACGTTTCCATTTGACCCTATCATGTGCCAGTGTAGCCCAATGGCATCTGCTTGTTCCAGGAATATGAAGAGCCTCAAACCGTTCATTCAGGGTCTTGACAAAGAAGTCTGACCATCTTGTAGGTGGGCGGCCACATGATTTTTTTTTCAAGATCTACTACTGTAGCCCCATTTTATTTATTTATTTATTTATTTTCTTTTTTTATTATACCACTGTGAGACACATACAATTACAAAGGTGTTCATAATTGGTTCTTGGAATACAGTATTCCAGCACCCATCCCTCCACCAGTGCCCCATTCCCACTGCCAATGAACCCATACCCCCTCCTGACCACACCCAGGTTGCCTCAATAGCAGGTACTCCCATTTCCCCCCCCCCCTCTGTGTGTGTGTGTGTGTGTGTCTGTCTGTCTGTCTCTGTCTCTGTTTCTGCATTTCTCTTTCTCTTCTTTTACACATTGTTGCTAGACACGTGATCTTTTGGCGTCCTGTGGGATCCAGTCTGTAATGGCTCTGGTCCAGAGGGCATCTCCAAATCATATTACATGTTCAGGCCATCTGATTTTTTGACTCAATAACAGTAAGAACAATGTTTTTTCCCTGACCCTGAAAGAGCCCTAAATATGGCAGGAGTAATGATGATGCCCATATATTTTACCATTACTATCAAATTAGCATTTATAGCTATGATAGAATAACTTGATCTCTGTGACAAATATTTTAAAATTAAGATGAGAAATTAAGATCTAATGACATAGAAAGTTCAAGAGTTTATTATCAGTGAGCAGCCAGGATAATGTATAGATACCTCATCAAAAAGTCCCATGGTTAAAACAAGAATAAGGTAAAGTCTTATCTTCTCTTTTAATTAGACACTACTCTAGATCAGCTGCTCCATTTTGATGAAATTCTGCTTCTTTGTCACCTAATTTTTATAACAATAGTTATTCCTTTCTCATGTTCATGATCACGATCACGATCTTCCCGTATATCATCTTTTTGCTAGAGCGGGCACCAGTAATATCTCCATATGTCCTGTCTCATGCCGGTAGAGCCAAGGGCATCGGCTTGCTACAGGAACATAAAGAGCCTCAAACCATTATATTAGGTCATGAGAATGACCTAATATAATTGTTACTGGTATTTGGCATATCAAATACAACACGAGCAGCTTGCCAGGCTTGCCGTGCGGGAGGCATACTCTTGTAGTCACCTCCAAATAAAGCATTTATTGATGAACCTCTGGGCTGGTCTGCTGGGTGGAGTTCTGAAGAGAGGAAGTCCAAATGGGGAAAATGGTGGTCCCGTGGATTGGGGGGGTCGTCTGGCTTATTGTGAGGCTCTGCTGGGGTGGTGGGCTAGGGCTAGAACCCGCCATGCCTCCCGAGTGTCTCATGAACAGCTGGGCACAGGGAGAGCAAGGAGCAGCTCTGTGTCATGTCTGAGAGTCTCTGGACCAGCATACCTGGGCCAGATCATGAGCATACTTTCTCATGTTACTTCCTTTAATGATAAAATCTGAAACAATTCCAGTTTCTTTAAAAAAAAAAAAATAGAACAGGTGCCAGAGCAATGGTATGACAGGTAAGGAACTTGCTTTGCATTCTGTTGACTTAGGTTCAACACCGACACCACATATGGTCCCCTGAGCTCAGAGCTAGGAGTAAGAACTGAGCTCTGAGACAGGAAGAAGCTCTGAGTGGTGACAAATGTGACCCCCCCAAACCAAAACCAAGCATAAAACCCAAAAAACTATTAATACAAAAATATCCATGTGGACAGCACAACTAGATAGTCAGCACCTTGGGTCTGAGGCTCAGGAAACGCAGGAAGCCTCATGTCCACTGACCCTTGTCATTGTTTTGGATTATCAGCTTCTAAGGAAATCAAAGTTCTATGAAGTTATCAGAATTTAAGTAAACACAGGGTCTTGAGCATGTAGCCATAAGAATCCTTTCACATTTTAGACAATATAAGAGATGAGAAACAAGAAATAAGCATCCTATGGGAGGAAGCTGGTAATTATAGTCCATGTCTTCTCTCTTAATGTACCATCATGCATGCATGCACTAAGCCTGCCCAGGTCTCGAATGTACCCAACCATGTGGTTCAAAATTGGAACCACAAAGGAAAAACACACTCCTGACTCAGTCACATGACAAAATATATAATCATATCAGTTACAAGCTATAGAAAAAAAGAGCTAAAAAAGAAAAAAATAGTTGGGTATAATTAGAAAGAAGAGATATTTCATATTCAAGGTCAAGGTAAGCTTCTCTTAAGAAAGTGGTTTTGGGGCCAGAGCGATAGCCCAGCGGGTAGGGCATTTGCTTTGCACGCGGCCGGCCTGTGCCGGCCTGGGTTCGATCCCGGCATCCCATATGGTCCCCCGAGCACCGCCAGGAGTAATTCCTGAGTGCAGAGCCAGGAGAAACCCCTGAGCATTGCCGGGTGTGACCCAAAAAGCAAAAAAAAAAAAAAAAAGTGGTTTTACGTTAAACTTGAAGACTGACCAGGAGCAAACTATGAAACAGGTATTTGCTAGGCATAAGAAAGTGGGTGAGAGACAGACATGGGGCAGAGTTGCTACAGCTCTCACTGTGCCCAGCCGCTCAGGAGGTGCCCGGAGGGATGACAGGTTCAAGCCCTGGCCCGCCATCCCAGCAGAGCCTCACAAGCCAGATGCTCCCCACTCCATGAGGACCTCCATTTTCCACATCTGGACTTCCCCCTCATCAGAACTCCACCCAGCAGACCAGCCTATCATAGCCCGGCTCATCAAGATCCAACCTGCAGCAGTCTTTTTTTAATCCGTCCTGGTATGCTGGTCTAGAGACAGACATGGGGCAGAGTTGCTACTGGCTCTCACTGTGCCCAGCTGCTCATGAGGTGCCCGGGAGGGATGGCAGGTTCTAGCCCTGGCCCGCCACCCCAGCAGAGCCTCACAAGCCAGACGCCCCCCTACTCCATGAGGACCTCCATTTTCCACATCCAGACTTCCCCTCGTCAGAACTCCACCCAGCAGACCAGCCTATGACAGCCTGGCTCACGTGGCCGCAAGGGGCAGCCGGTTCATCAATAAATGCTGGATTTTGAGATGACTACAAGAGTATGCTACCCGCATGGAAGAGCCTGGCAAGCTTCCCGTGTCATATTTGATATGCCAGATACCAGTAACAATTATAGACCTCATTCCCATGACCTGATGGAATGGTTTGAGGCTCTTTATGTTCCTGGTCAAGCAGGTGCCCTTGGGCTCTACTTGCATGAGACAGGTCATATGGAGATGTTACTGGTGCCCGCTCGAGCAAATTGAAGATGAACGGGAAGACAAGAAAGTGGGTAGATACACAGGTATATGCGAGTCTGGGCAACATAGTCAGAGAATGAGCATGCATTACATTGAAGGGTCTCAAAGGTTTGAGTAACCAAAGCTAAAAACAGGGCAGAATGCCTGAGAAATGGTTCCTAGGCTGCAGAGGGACCAGATCATTGATCCAATGATTATGTCACACACCAATACAGATTTCCATTTTGATCCTAAGAGCATTAAAACCTAGAGTTGGTTTAAATCATGAAAGTGACGTGACTGGATTCATACTTTGGAAAGATTAGCCAGCTACAATCTTGGTAGGTGTCTAAAAGAGAAGACTAGAAGCAGAAAGTGGTTAGGAAGCAGCTGCCACAGAACAGGGTTAAGATTTGGGGAGTGATTTCTTTAATACAATGGGCTGTATCCTAGCCTGAATCTTCTGTGACCTTTACTACTCTTTTAACTTAGCTAAACTCTTAATATTATGTCAACCTTGGTTAGTGTCTCACTTTTTCTACCATTTTATAGATGAGAAAATTGAATATCTTACAACACTTATCTTACTCTTACAACACTTAAAGACCACTAGAAGGAATCACTATGATATGATCAATGCTGTAATGTGCTGTTGTTCACTTGATACAGCAAAGAAAGAATTGGTGTAGGTGGGTGGAAATAATGGCTTCCAACTTTAGACATGGTAGTTAAAGACTCAGTTTTGGAGTGACGTGGTGGGCCTTTATCTTTCTCTCTGGCAATGTTCTCTAGAACTGTGAATTAGGACTTTGGTAAATTAGCATCTGACTTATGGAACACTTGGTATATGAGGAGTCTTGGGTTCACAACAGACCATAAGGGGAGTAAAAATGAAAATAAACTTATTTATGATTCATAGGTCCTGGAAGAAATATGAGGCATGCCTGCAGGGTCAACATGGAAAAACCAAGGTGCAGCTCCGAGTCAGAACTTGGGTATATTGGTGAATTCAAAACAAATGAGAGGGTTTAGCATATGGGTCATAAGCAATACATAAGGAATGGGCCCTGGAAAGCACAACACATTTTCATCAAAAGGGCTACTGGAGAAGTCGAATCAGAAATTTTCACTTGCTTCTGACTCTGTGGCAGCTTCATAGGGTTTGTGTTGCATTTTGAGGGTGATGGGGTCAGCCTAAGGTCCCTTCAGGCCACGTGGCCAAATAAAATGAATGCTGAGGTTGTAAATATCAAAGAATAATTTAGCTAAACTCTTAATATTATGTCAACCTTGGTCAGGGTCTCAATTTTTCTGCCATTTTATAGACAAGAAAACTGAATATCTGATTCATATGGTTGCTAGAAGTTAGAAATAGTTTATTAAAAAAAGAACAAAACATGATTTTTATTTTAATATCAATTACTGATATCTATAAGAAAAAGAATTATTTTTCACAAATTAGGGGGAAGAATTCAACCAGGACAATGAGACTATGAGAATCATGTATATACCAAAATAATAGAAAACAAAATGTTCACAGGACAAATTTTAATATCAATATATCATTATTCAATTTAAAATATTAAGAATGAAATTTTAATTAAAAAATAAGGTGCTATGAAATCTTGAGAGGCATTTGCCAGTCAATATGGATGCTAGCAACAGTTTCAACAAAGTCTGGTCATTACATCATAGAACTGGGACGCCTAGGGAAGGAAAGAAACTGAGGGTGGGGGGTGAAGCGAGAAGAGGAGGATAAAAGATCACAGGGGCAGGAGGCAGGGCCTTGGGCACTCTGGCCATTTAGAGAGGTGGTATCTATCTATTGGATATTAGAACCAACAGTACTGGAAAGCATGAGCTACATCATAGGAAATGAAAAATGTGCCTGTCAATAAGGTAAGCTAGAGGTGGCGATTAAGCTGGAGGGAAATTGACACTGGTGATGGGTTTGGTGTTGGAATACTGTATGCCTAAAACTCAGCTATTAACAACTTTGTAAATCACAGTGACTTAATTAAAAATATTTTAAATCGATGGAGCTATGGAAGAGTGGGTAGGATATTTGCCTTGCACTGTGCTGACCCAGTTGGGATCCTCAGCACTCCATATAATCCCCTGAAATCCACCAGGACTAATCTTTGAGCTAAGAGCCAGGATTAAGCCCTGAGCACCAATAGGCATGCCCTCCCCCAAAGAAAAGATAAATCAAATAATGAGAAGACAGTAATAGCAGGTTGAAACCCAAACTTAATATATAATGAGAAGAAGGTAAATAACAGGCTGAAATCCAAAGCTCAGGATAGGTTTGCCACTTGCTATCCTGATTCAGCTACACAAATCTGTCGGATGATGAAGGGCTGTAACAAGTTCCAAGATTTGTCCTCCTCTCTACTGTAATTCTGTACTTTGGTCTTGCTGGTAAGAAGCCTAAGACAGGAATTTTCATGAAGCGCTTTTCAATGAGTCATTTTTTACATCAATCCACTTTACATTTTCTAGCAAACACTACATATATTACACATTCACAATATAGTGCATACATATACTATACATACACTATACATACACTATATTCTGGCAAACACTAAAAATTACATGGAGGCTCTGTGGATAATTCCAAACACCAGTCATGGAAGTACAACTCCCCACTCTTATGGGGGAAGTTACATTAAGTGACCAAGTGTCACTAATGTTGCCAGGACTGACATGAATAAAAAGTTGAGTTTTAAATTTCTGAGAGTCCTGATGACTAGGACAGGGCTTATCATCAACAAAACATCAAGACAACCTTAGCTTTTGAGTTCATACCTAATTAGGCAACATTTCCAGCATGGCAGAGTAAGAAGAAAGAGACCCAATGGCACATCCACTTGCCTCGCAAGTTCATGATAAAAAGCTATTCACAAAGGTTTAAAATAAGAAGCAATAGTTTATGCTAAGTTCAATTTGGTGACTGAACTTAGTCACCAAATTGATTAATGATCTAATCTGAAATCAAATCAAATCTAATTTGATTTCAGATTAGATCATTAATCTGAAATTCTTATCTGAAACTACTCTCACAACCAAACTAAATTAAGATTTTTTGACTCTAAAAAATTTGGGCATGGTAATTTACAAAGTTTTCTTAATAGAGAATTTCAGGCAATCCTTGTTTAATCTCCAGATCCACCACCAATGTCAGAATCCCCTCCATCAGTGAGTTAAGATTTACCCAAGATTTCCTCCCTGTCTTCACTCCACCTTTCTACCAAACATTTTTTAAAATTTACTTATTAAAATTAAGATCACATGTTTACATTAACATTGACTCATGGTTTATAAGCACATCGTCACTTCATCTCTAAACCACCGCAATACCCATGACCCTTCACCAATCTCCTTATATTATCTCTAGTCCATCTTCTTATCCTAGCAAATATGCAAATGCATGAACACACACACTTTGTCCTCGCCAGTCTCATTTCTTCAATCCAGTGTCAGGGTACCACCCATCTGGTACCTCCCATTCCCATGTCTTGTTACTCTATACACCACGCAAAGTGAGGATATTCAATATTTGTACTCCTGCCTCTGATTTATTTTACTCAACATGGTACCTCCCAGTTCCATCCAGGTGGCAGCAAACAACATTATTTCATTTTTTTTATAGTTGCATAGAATTCTATTGTTTGTATGGACCACAGCTTTATTCATTTTTCTGTCTTTGAACAATTGGGTTGTTTTCATATCCTGGCATTGTACATAGGTACACACATATTTTCAAATGGATGTTTGTTTTTTTATTTTTGTTTTGTCTTAGAGGCAGATGTCAAGTGGAATAACTGGGTCATATGGGGAGTTATATTATTTGTTTGAGAAATCTCCATCCTGCTTTCCATAGGGGATCAGCCGGGCAACATTACCATGAGCGGTGAATGAGGTCCTTTTTTACCACATCCCTGCCTGCACTGGCTACTTCTCTTGAGAAACGTTAACTCACTGTTGTTTTGTTCTGCATTCTCTGATAACAAGTGATGATGTATCCTTTATATTTGACTATCAATCCTCCTTATGCCTTTTGTGGGAAAGTTTTCACTGGGGTTATTAGTTTCGTTGCTGCTGATCTTTGTGAGAGCTTTAGATTCCCTAGGAATCAGTCTTAAATTGAGGTTCTGAGTCACCCAAGTTTGAACCCTGGCATCCCATATGGTCTCACAGCACAGCTAGGAGTAATTCCTGAATGCAGAGCCAAGACTAACCCCTGAGCTTTGCTGTATGTGCCCAAAAACCAAAAAATAAATACATTGAGATATTGAGTGAAAATCTCCTCTACCATTCAGTTGGGTGTCTTTTCATTTTGGCATATGTATCTTTTTCCTTGTAAAATTTTTTATTTTTGTTAGTTTTATCTATCTTTTACTTTTGTTACTGTGCTTTACGATAGTATAATACTGCCAAGCATACAACGCTCCCACACCACACCCCCACCAGTGTGTCCCTTTTCTTACATGAAACTTTTTGTTTGTTGGAGGAGGCCACACCATGCTGTGCTTAGGATTCACCCTGGAAGCATCTCAGGGGGCTATATACTACAAGCTAGGTTGGCCTTGTGCAAGACAAGTGTTCTACCCCACACTACTATTTCCCCAGTTCAAAAATAAAGAATTTTTTTCAGAGAATCTGTCATTTCCCAAGGACAAAAATAGATATTTACTGCAGAAATAACAACTTAAGTAGGAATTTGTTTCTTAATTTTCCCCACAGTTACTGTAGTTAAGATTGCTGTCTTCTATCTGAAAGTGTGACTTCACTTGTAGTTTTGTCTTTTTTGTTTCCCCATAAAGGTTTCATAAAAGCTTAAGGGGGGGGTAATAGATTTTGGTGCGTGTGTGTGTGTTAAATATTAATGACAGTTTGTTCTGAGATTCAGCCTTCCCCACAGAGTCTTTAAAAGCTGAATTATACCAAAAAGTTATGACATTACACAAGAGGAGCAGCAATCTTGTCCGTAATGAAGTCATTTGTTCATCAGCCTTAAAATATTCAGTGGCTTGGCTGTGCCGCCTTCTCTCCCCTCCCTTCCTTTGAGGCAAAATAAAAGCATCAGAAATCAAAGGACACACCTGGCCATTAGTTAGCACTGATTAGTGTAGTCTCCCCCCCCTTCTGACGCTTTGACTGTTCAACACAATGAAGTCAACTTTCTCTCTGAGAATAAGCATATTTCAGTGCTCAGAAGCAATTGGTAAGAGGAGCTATTTTAAAATTGGAAGAAGTGAATTAGTTGCTGTGGTGGTACTTCATTGAGCACTTATTATGAGCTTGGCACCTGTCTATGTATTTAACCTGTGTTTGTTCATTTAAACCTCCCAATAAGTCTATTAACAGATACCGTTCTTCATGAGACACAGAGAACATAAGAAATTGTCTTAAGGTCTCATGATCAAAGCCAAGAGTTCCCCACCAGGTATCAGAACCTCCCCAGGCTGGCTTTGGGTGCATCCCAATCATATTTGCAGAGCCCCTTCCATAGCAAGAGAAATCCCCCCTAAACTCAGGTCCAGGGTTAAACCCACTAGTAGCTCAATCATAGTTAATCAGTCCAGGAGTTCTGATTCATGTCTGTGTCCAAGTTTGCATCCGTGCTCATAATCCTTCAAGTGGTAACAGATCCCGAGCTTTTTATGTCCTTAAGCATCTAGGTACATTATAATCTGGAGCTGTTGAGTCTTATATCTATGGATACTAATACCTTGTTGATATCACCATATTGTTCACTATAAGTCATAACACCAGTTTTAGTAAATACCATTTAATAAAGGAAACCTGTGATATGCTCCTGGGTCAGAGCATCAGCGACAATAGCTCGTGGTCCCACGTCTACTCTCTGGATCTTGCCTACCTTGGGAGAAAATAGCTCTACTGTAGTTACTAAGCTATGATAAAGGGTTGGGAATACAGTGCAGTGGGTAGAGTGCTAGTCTCATGTGTGCAAAGTCCTGGGTTCAATCCATCGTACAATACACAGAGAAAAGCTGGTGACCATTTGTAGTTTGATACCATGTCTATACTGAGAGAAGAGCCCAGGCATACAGTTTCCAGGGCATGGCCTGGCAGAGTTGCTAAAGGATGAATGGTAGAACATTCTCTGCTTCTTCA
>JAJIBD010015676.1:0-34749 GCA_021461705.1 Cryptotis parvus | reverse complement strand
AGCAGTGACTATGAACCTGCCCCCAAATTCTCCTGAGCTGGCTATAGACCATAGTGGTGTTGCATGTGAGTTCAACACAGGCTCATACCAAATTAAAAAATAAAAAGATAGGGGGCCGGAGTGATAGTCCAGCGGGTAGGGTGTTTGCCTTGCACGCAACCGCTCAGATTTGGGACTGGAGCGATAGCACAGTGGGTAGGGGTGTTGCCATGCCCACACCTGACCTGGGTTTGATCCCTGTCATCCCATATGGTCCCTGGATCGCTGCCAGGAGTAATTCCTGAGTGCAGAGCCAGGAATAACCCCTGAGCATCACTGGGTGTGACCTACAAAGGGAAAAACAAAACAACAACAACAAAAAAAAAGCAAAAAAATTTGGAAAATGAAGCTGTTCACTTGTCACGTGTCTTCACGTTCATTCTTTTGCTCGAGCGGTCACCAGTAACATCTCCATTCGTTGGGAAGAGGTGCATTATTGTTACTGTTTTTGGCATATCAAATACACCACAGGTAGCTTGCCAGGTTCTGCCATGGCTCTGGGTTCATCCCAGGGGCCCAGGCTTTTTTTTTTTTTATGCTTTTTGGACAGGACATAAGGGAGATATTACTGGTGCCCGCTCTAGCAAATAGATGATCAACGCGAAGATCGTGATCGTGATCGTGATGCTTTTTGGGTCACACCCGCAATACTCAGGGGTTTCTCCTGGCTCTTCACTCAGGAATTACTCCTGGCAGTGCTCAGGGGACCCTATGGGATGCCGGGATTGAACCCGGGTCTGCTGCGTGCAAGGCAAACGCCCCTACCCGGCTGGACTATCACTCCGGCCTCCAGTCTTTTCTATGTCAGACCATCAACCATCCAGGGCCCACGGGGTAAGCCTGTCTCCCTGTTTGCCACCTGCCGGCAGCCGGGCACCGCAGCCACACTTGGAACACCTCAAAGGGCATAAGGAAGAATATGTATAAAACATACAAATTCTCCAAGGCACAGCTGGGAACCCACGAGGTGCCTGGGGTTTCCGGGATGCTGGGGAGTAACCCCCAGCCACACGGTGTGCAAGGCCGCTGTTCCAGCATGGGTCCCTCCCCCCCTCCACATCTATTCTGACCAAACCAGAAAGACAGCCGACTAACACCCAGACCGTACAGCATCAGCCTCCAGATATTCGTGTCCTTGGCTGGTTTATGCACTGCTTCAGCTGCAGTGTTGGGGAACATGAAAACCACCTGTGCATGGAAAGCTCTGGGAGCTACTGGACGAATCCCCACACAAATTCAGGGATTCAGACAGATCAGTTGAATTCAGATGAATGAAGCTGGTAGCTTGTTATTTGTTGATATTTTTGGGTCACAACTGTGGTGCTTAGAGCTAATTGCTGGCATGGCCCAGGGCCCATCTGGTACCAGGAATTGAAGCAGTGTCAGCCATGTGTAGGGCAAGCACCTTACTCCTCTTGTATAGCTCCTGACTCTGGTTACTTGAAAATCAGTATTTGGAACACTGAAGTGCCCAAATCTCTCTGCAGGCAAAATCGATGTCAGCAAAACAAAGGATTTATACCGAGATCTTGTGACGATCTTCGACAAGCTCCTGTTGCCCACCCACGCCTCCTGCCACGTGCAGTTCTTTATGTTTTACCTGTGTAGTTTTAAGCTGGTAAGCGTGTTGGCTGACTATCTCAGCTCAGAACTTTTCTCTTTAATTTTTAAAAAAAATTTTATTATACCACTGAGATACATAATTACAAGGATGTTCATAATTGGGTCTCTGTCATACAGTGTTTCAGCACCCAGCCCTCCACCACCCCATTCCCACCACCAATGTCCCAATGCTCCCTCCCACCCAACCCCAGCCTGCCCCTATGCAGGCAGGCACCTTTTTTCTCTCTTTCTCTCTCTTTTTCTGTCTCTATCTCTCTCTCTCTCTTCTATTTTGTGACTTTGCTTACAGATATTTATGGTTTATGATGTAAGTCTCTGTGTACATTCAATATTGAGTTCTAGTGTGACATTAATTCCTCATTCCCCATCAACTTCCCCAATTTGTTGCAATTATAATGATCATTACAGTATATAAATGTGAAAGATCCTGGCAGGACCTGGTCCTAGAACACGTTATTAGCAGCTGTGGGTCTGGTCTGTGCCTTGTCCGGTTCAGCTGGCTGCAGAGGCTGCGAGTCCGTAGCCATGCCCACCGACATGGAGGGGAGGTAGAACTTTCCTCTTTGCAATAGCGGGCCTGGAGAAGGCGCTCGCTCAGTTTTCTAGTAAGCCCAGTCGAGTGGCCCCTGGGTTTGTGTGCTGTGTCAGCCCCGTCACTTCATGAGACTTGTTATTCTGGACCTTGTGCACTAGGTGGAGACCTTGCCTTGATTAAAACTTGAATGGGGCTTTGATTGTCGTTTAGTCATGTTAATAGCTTTAGCTGAGAACTGTCTGGGAAAGCTATTGAATACTGCACTCTTTGTTTAAAAAAATAAAAAAAAAAACAACGCTTTAGGGACCTAGAGAGATAGTATAGGGGTCAAGGTGCTTGTTGTTTTGCATGTGGCCCACCTGGTTTGGTCCTTGGCATCACCACAAGTGATCCCTGAGCACTGAGCCCTCCCCTGAACACTGCAGGAACCGCAGGGATGTGACACCCCCGCCCCCATAAAAAGGAGCTTCACCAGTGTGTTTTCCCCATGATTAGACAAAGCAGTCAGACCCTGATACCTGGTAAGCTCTGTGGGGGAGACTGGAGTAACAGCTCACTGGCACATGACTGCTCTGGCTTCCAGTGACAGAATCATTTGTATGGCTTTTAAAATGCACTCAGTGGGGGACGGAGCGATAGTCCAGTGGGTAGGGTGTTTGCCTTGCCGCAGCTGGCCTGTGCTGGCCCGGGTTCGATCACCGGCATCCCATATGGTCCCCGAGCACTGCCGGGAGTAATTCCTGAGTGCAGAGCCAGGAGAGAAACCCTGAGCATTGCCGGGTGTGACCCAAAAAAAGCAAAAAAAGAAAAAAAAAAACACGCCAGTGCCCTGACTGAACCTACAAGCTCTGGAGTGTTGATTCTGATACCCAGCTGGTTGGGAGATCGATAGGGTTATTTATTAACACTGGCCAAATGGGTGTTTTTACTACTGTTACCTAAGGCATTCTATTTAATTTTTAATTTTCTTTTTTTCTTTTTGGGTCACATCTGGCGATGCTCAGGGGTTACTCCTGGCTCTTTGCTCAGGAATTACTCTTGGCTGTGCTCGGGGACCATATGGGATGCGGGGTTAAACACGGGTCGCCACGTGCAAGGCAAACGCCCTAGCTTCTGTGCTCTCTCTCCGGCGCCACCTAAGGCATTTTAAAAGTAAGAACCAGGGTAACACCTTCATTGTATAATCTGGCAGTAACTGAAATGCTAGAACTTTTCCCATGTTAGCACATGAACAATTTAAGATTCTGTTAGCCTGGTTCTCCTAAGACTTTCAAAGGATCAGAGCATAACACCTCTTTTTATAGGGATTTGCAGAAGCATTTTTGGAGCATCTTTGGAAGAAATTGCAAGATCCAAACAACCCTGCCGTCCTCAGACAAGCCGCTGGAAACTACATTGGGAGCTTTTTGGCAAGAGCTAAATTTATCCCTCTTATGTAAGTAACCTCATTTTCCAGATTCTTTTCGAACCAGGTGTTCAACAAATTATAGCACTGTCTCAAGTCAGGAGAGGGTCCCTCCACCCAGACCATGGTGTTGTGTTTCCCAGAGCTGACTTGAGAGCGGACAACTTGTTCGATAGAAAGCTCAGGTGTGAAGCTTTTGCCTGGCCACTGACACCTCCTGGGACCTGTGGCCCTTCATGCTCCTCTACTCTCGGTTCCTCTGATTGGTCTGTCTTTGTTTTGCCTCACCAGGTCTCACCCAGCATGCTCAGGGGTTACTCCTGGCAGTGCTCTGGGGACCATATGGGATGCCGGGATCAAACCCAATTTGACCGTGTGCAAGGCAAACGTCCTCCCCTCTGTGCTATTGCTCTGGCCTCCGTCTGTCATGTCTTCCGCGCATCCCAAGTTCACTGTAGAGGGTAAAGGTCCTGTCTCAGAGATAAGTCCTGAGCTGTCAGGGATAGCGCTTGCCTTGCATGTGGCTAACCCTGGTGTGGTCTTTAACACCATATGGTGCCCTGAGTTCTCCCAGGAGCACAGAACTTGGGGTAGTCCCTGAGTACTGCCAGGTTGTGAACCTTCCACAGAAGACTTTGGACAGATAGCAACTGTGTATCCTAGCCGGGTGACCAGGGCCATCAGTCCACCCCGCAGAGAATGGGGAAGTCAGCGGATAGATGGTCTCTGCCTGTCACGTGGTTCTCCGACCCTGTGCCTGGCTTGGGAGAGGCGGGAGGCCGCCAGAGAAGCCCCTCCCGAGTTGGGAAACCCACCCTTTCCTCAGCTCTGCGGGACGGCAGTGGGACCTGCGCCCCCCACCCCTCATGCCTTTCCCTCCTCTGACCCCAATGTGCCCCCTTCTTTCCCTCCCTGTGCTGGACAAACGACATATAAAGCAGCTCTGACGTTTCCCTCTTATAGGAGGGCACTCTGGTCCTTGTGAAGCAGGAATGTCCTGTCGGGTCGGAGGCGCAGAGATGAGACTCCAGGAACACGACGTATATCCATTAATATTTTTAATGATCACCAGCCAGAGGGGCAGCAGCTCTCATCTTGGCAGCTGACTAACCGCAGCTAACTGACCTGAGCTCACTGACCTGAGCTCACTCACTTGAGCTGACTCCCTTGAGCTGACTGACCTGAGCTCACTGACCACCTCCACAAGGACCCCAACTCTCTTATCCCCTCGTCCCAGAGGGCAATCCAGCTTAAAGTTTGCATGGTTTACATTACAAAGACAGTTCACATTCATTGAATAGGATTTAGGAATAATAGGAAGGAGACAACCAGGAACCAAGAACCTGCAGGGGCGCTATCTAGGTAAGATGAGATGAACAAAAAGAATGCATTGCAGTTGCTAATGCAGCCTTCTGGATTAGTCCAAGATGGCAAGGACATGTCAGAAGAACAAGAAAAACCTGTTTTCTGCCTAACTTTAAGCATCGTCCATTAGACTCCATCTTGGGCTAGTTATAGCCAACAAGGAAATGTGCAGAGAAATGACCTAGGATAGCCTTGTCTGGGTGCCTGCAGCTTGATTATCAGTCTCACTAGGGATTTCTACATACTAACTCTATTGGAGACAGTCTGCCAGAAGACCGCGTGTATCTGTTAACAGGCAGTATCCATCAGGCCTGCCTTCACATATCCTTAGATCTACCTTCTGCCAACACCTTGTAACGAGGCAGTCAGGTTGACGTCCAGTTTCCTTTCCTCTAGTACTGTGAAGTCGTGCCTGGATCTTCTGGTTAACTGGCTGCACGTGTACCTGGATAACCAGGATTCTGGAACAAAGGCCTTTTGTGACGTTGCTCTCCACGGACCGTTTTACTCAGTCTGCCAGGCTGTCTTCTACACGTTTGTTTTCAGGCACAAGCAGCTGCTAAGTGGAAACCTGAGGGAAGGTGAGTGAGGCGGGCTTGGGGGTGGGAACTGGGTTTTCCCAATCAGTTGCCCTGTGCCTTAGAGCTTTGCTCACTTTCTTGAGAATTCGGTGAAAACTGGTGTTGGTGGGTGGGAGATGGGTTAGAGATGGTACAGAGGTGCTTGCCTTGGACCTGGACAAGCTGGGGATTGTGTGTGTGTGTGTGTGTGTGTGTGTGTGTGTGTGTGTGTGTGTGTGTCTTGGCGTCTGCGAAGGCGCACCTGGCCAATGGGGGGGAAGGGGGTGCGTGAGTGTGTGTGTGTTGGGGGTGCCTCTAATCTAGGTTGACAGTATGCAAGGCAAGTGCCTTATTCCTGGTATTCTCTGGCTCCTCAAACAATTTGTTTTAATGTGTGAAATTATTTTTACTGCTAAAAATTATCTTAAATTGTTGTTTTTTATTTATGTTTTTATTTTTTATTTTTTTCCTTTTTGGGTCACACTTGGCGACGCTCAGGGGTTACTCCTGGCTCTACACTCAGGAATTACTCCTGGTGGTGCTTGGGGGACCATATGGGATGCCGGGGATAGAACCCGGGTCAGCCGCGTGCAAGGCAAACGCCCTACCCACTGTGCTATCGCTCCAGCCCCATTAGATTGTTGTTATTAAAAAGCGAATATATCTTTGTTTTTGAATCCCAGGTTTGAGATACATTCAGAGTCTGAATTTTGAACGGATAGTGATGAGCCAGCTCAATCCCCTCAAGATCTGCTTGCCCTCGGTGGTTAACTTTTTTGCTGCTATCACAAGGTAAGTTTCTTGTTTTTTGAGGAAAATTAATTCACAACAGATTGTGTTTGTGATGTTAAATTCCCGTATGTTTCTGGTCTAGAAAGAGTTCAACGGACTGAGCTCAGGCTTTGGAGCCGAAGGCCCAGATTTGCTCCGTGGCACCGCAGGGAGAAGAGGGTGCAGCGAGGGACCGGATTGTCGGGGGAGGCCATGGGGCTTGTGGGAGGCGCTGTCGAGGGGCAGTCTGCCTCCGCGTGTTTTGCTGGCTTGACCTCACTTCCCGGAGGCGGCGGCGGGCACTTGCTAATTTTGGTTCTTGGGACATATGTTTTGTTGTTCAAGAGCTCTTTATTTACTTTATTTATTTTGACTTTTTGGGTCACACTCTGCAATGCTCAGGGGTTAACTCCTGACTCTGCACTCAGGAATTACTCCTGGAGGTATTTGGGGGACCATATGGGATGTTTGGATTGAACCTGGGTTGGAAATTGAACCTGGCAATTGAACCTGGTTGGTCTCGTGCAAGGCAGATACCCGGAACCTGCTATACTCTCGTCACTCTTGACGCTTGTAAAACGTTGAGAACGCGCTGCTGGCCTGAGAATAAGCCCGGGCAAGGGGAAGGAGCTAACCCCCTCCTCTCTGGGCAGCCCGGTGAATGGCTCTCAGGTGCTGAGGCACTTGGAGGGAACCACAGAGAAGCTGACCGTGGCCTGGTCCTCCTGTGTTTATTTCTGGGTTAGGCCACACCTGGCGGGCCTCGGGATCTTGTGTTGTTTTGGGGAGTGAGCCATAGTCTGCTGCATGCCGGGCCACGAGCTCCTGGGTCCCTGTCGATGCGTTTTCAGTAGGAGAAAGCCTTTGCCTCAGCAACCACTGTCTCCCTCCACTCTGTCCGGACTCCCTTTTCTACCTAGTTCTCAGATAATTCAGATTTTTTTTTCCCTTTTTGGGTCACACCCAAGGCTCAGGGTTACTCCTGGCTCTTCACTCAGGAATTTCCTGGTGGTGGTTAGGGAACCCTTTGGGATGCCGGGCATTGAACCCCGGCTGACCACTTACAAGGCAAATGCCCTCCCCTCTGTGCTGTTACTCCGACCCCTCAGTTAATTCAGACTGATATTTTCTATCACATGATTAATCTGACAAGTTAAAAAAGTTTCACCTTCACATTTTTAGGGGTTGTGTGCATTAATGATCAAAGCCACCCTTGCTCTTCAGTGGCCCGGGCAGTGGTGGCCTTTCTTTTTTTATTATTATTATTTTATTACACCACCTTTAGACATGCAGTTACAAGATGCCCATGCTTGAGTTTTGGTTCTACAGTGTTCCAACACCCATCCCCTCCACCCTGCACATCTCCCATCACCAGTGTCCCCACCTCCCCCCCCTCCCCCCCAGCCCACCTCGGCAGATTCCTTTTTCTTTTTTTGCTTTTTGGGGGTCACACCCGGCAATGCTCAGGGGTTACTCCTGGTTCTTCGCTCAGGGAATTACTCCTGGCGGTGCTCAGGGGACCATATGGGATGCCGGGATCGAACCCAGGTCGGCTGCATGCAAGGCAAAGGCCCTACCCGCTGTGCTATGGCTCCGACCCCCCTTGGCGGGTTCTGTATCTCCTTTCTCTCTTTCTCTCTATCTCTCCCTCCTGCCTACCTTTCCTACACATCGTGGAATGTATTATATTCTAGGACATGATTGGTTCCACAAGTTTGATGGACCGCGCGCGCCGCAAGCGGCCACGCAACTTAGGGAGCCTCATGGTCAGCTGGGCTAGGGAGAGCTGAATGCCAGCTCTCCCCGTTGAGTCTGAGACTCTGCATGCTATGGCTGGTTGTCCCGGGGCAGTTCCTGGGCTGGGCCACTAGGCTCCGGAACAAGATAGGGGAAGGGGTGGCCCCAGGTAGTGGTGGCCTTTCTGTGCCGTACTCTTGCACTTGTGAATGGTCGGGACGGGTGGACCTGTCCATACAGAGTTGGCCCAGGTGGTGATGCCGCATCCGTGTCGGTTTGTCGTTCCACAGTAAATACCAGCTCGCTCTTTTGCTACACTATCATCGAAAGGAACAATCGCCAAATGCTGCCAGTGATCAGAAACACGGGCGGCGGGGACTCTGTGCAGACCTGTACGAACCCCCTCGATACCTTCTTCCCCTTTGACCCCTGTGTCCTGAAGAGGTGGGTACCTCCCCAGCCCTTGGCTTTGTGGACTGTGCCCAGTGGGGCTCAGAGCTGTGGGCTCTGGGACTCCCTTTCTACTGCTCTCAGATAACTCAGATTTTTTTTGGGGGGGGTCACACCCGGCAATGCTCAGGGGTTACTCCTAACTCTGCAGTCAGGAATTACTCCTGGCGGTTCTCAGGGGACCATGTGGGGTGCCGGGATCGAACCCGGGCGGCACAAGCCGGCCGTGCAAAGGGCAAACGCCCTACCCACTGGACTATCGCTCCGCCCCTACTAACATTTTAAACTAGTATTCAGAATTTTTTTTTTTTTTTTTGGGAGGTCACACCAGGCGATGCCCAGGAGTTACTCCTGGCTCGGCATTCAGGAATTATTCTTGGCGTAATTTCTCAGGGGACCATATGGGTTGGTGGGGATCGAACCTGGGTCGGCCACATGCAAGACAAGCTCTATACCCCCGTACTATTGCTCCAGCCCCTATTCAGAGGCTTTGCGTCCTAGAAGTACCAGTTGACTGAAACCAGATGGGTTTATTTTGTTTCAGTTAATTTTTTTCAGGGGCTAGGGACGGTTGCTCAGGATCCACTCGTGGCAGCTCTTGGGGTTCCTGTGTAGAGCTGGGCCTTATCCTGGGCCCTGCCATGCAGGAGTGTGTCCAGCCCTTCGAGCCATCTGTCTGGCCCATGACGGTTCGGAATTCCTGCCTCCACTTGACTTCGGGAGATAGAGCTGCCAGGCCTACCTTTGACCGTCACTGTCGCCTGTAAACCTGACATAGAAACGTCCTCTTTGTTGACAGGTCCCAGAAATTTATTGATCCTATTTATCAGATGTGGGAAGGCATGAATGCAGAAGAGCTTCAGGAGTTCACGAAGCCCGTGACGAAGGTAGGCGTGTGATTCAGCAGACTCGGGACGCTCCACGGGCTCGCATCACCATCTATGGAAACACATCATCTTGGCGCTTGAGATTGTGTTTTTTTTTTTTTTTTTTTTTGCTTTTTGGGTCACACCCGGCAATGCTCAGGGGTTTCTCCTGGCTCTGCACTCAGGAATTACTCCTGGCGGCGCGCGGGGGACCATATGGGATGCCGGGGATCGAACCCAGGCCGGCATGAGCCGGCCGCGCAAGGCAAACGCCCTACCCGCTGGGCTATTGCTCCGGCCCCTTGAGATTGTGTTTTGTTTTGACTTTTTTGCATCACACCCGCGATGCTCAGAGGTTACTCTGCCTCTGCAATCAGGGATTTCTCCTGGTGGTGCTCATCTTATGGGGTCCGGGGAATTGAACCTAGCTTGGCCACGCATAAGGCAAGTGTCCTCCCTGCTGTACTGTCGCTCTGGCCGCTGCAAGAGGCTCTTGTTTGATCCTTGGCGCTGCTGAGCACTGCTAGGTAAAGTCTGGACGAAAGGTCAGATTGGACAGATAACGGTGTGTGAGTATGGTGAGGACGGCTTGCCATGAAGTGGCATCAGGAATCCCTTTAGTCTCCTCGCTAGAGCAGCATGATGCGGACGCCAGAGGGGCGCAGGGTTTGGCTGATTTTCTTTTATTCTCCTTGCAGGAGCTGGTGGAAGATGAAGATGACGACTTTCTGAAGGGGTGAAGTTGGCATCACACCTAACTCCTTTGACACTCATTTCGAAGTCCCCCCAGTAGTGCGGGCTCCCCGCCCATGTGGTATCTGCCCCGACCCATCCCCTCGGATCGCGGGGTTTGAGCGAGAGCCCGCAGCCTTCCCTGTCCTGCCCTGTATTCGTCAGCCCCGGGTCCCGACTGTTGGAGCATCGCGGCACACTTGCAGAGTCTGTGTGGGCATCTCCCGCTCCAGCCAGGCTGGCGCGTGCCCAGACAGACGTTCTGCTTCCCACCAGGCAGAACGGAAGGACGCGCGTACTTGACGGTGACGTCGAGGATGAATGTGGAGAGGCTTGGCTGGTTTGACTCCTTTAAAGCTATCCTCGTACTTATTTATTTTCTGTGCATGCTGTGGCTTACTGACCTCATTCTTGTGAAGTTTCTGCTATAGACGGTTGTAGCCTCTTTGGAAGCAGATCGCCTTTTTCACATCCGTCCACAGCCACAGACCTAGGTCTCTGTCGATCTGACTTCTTTCTGTGAAACACCCCGAGGCACCCTATTTCAAGGCTTTGGGGTGTGTTTGTCATGTGCCCTCTGCGGTCACTGTGTGTGTGTTGGGATTTCAGTGGACCCCGAAGGAGGAGCGTGGGTGACCAGAGCTGGTCCAGGGCACTGGAGCTTGGGGGCGGCCCTGTGCAGGGGCTCTCTGGGGCTTCAGAGGGAGACAGAGGACTCGGGGATAGCCAGTGGTGTCCTGTCTTTGGGGGAGTGGAAAGGTGGGTGCTGGAGGCGCGGAGGCTCACTGCGCCGGCGAGAGCCCCGAGTTCTTGATGTGTTGGCTCCCAGAAAGTCGTGAGAACTGAGATCATGTGTCTGGAGGAACGTTGCACCGAGGTTTGCTTCTAAAACCACAGTCTGCTGGTCAGTTTGAGATATCTTTTTGGTTCAAACAGGAAGGGAGAAAGTGGGGGTGTAGGGGAGCTTTTGGTTGTCCGAGGTTCGAGCCACCACCTTCACCTGCTGCTGTCCTGGCAGCTGTCCTCTGGCCAGGCTCTTGTGGGTCTTTCATGGCTGAACTCGAAGGGAGGTGTCTGAAAGCCTCATTGTTGAATACACTTGTGCAAACACTGTTGGAGTTGTTTCAAAGCCCCTGTGGATCAGTTTCATCATGTCTCCTTTTTTGACTGTTGTAAAAAAATGGGTGTCTTTAACCATATTTATATTTTTCCCTGTCACTTTATTTAAGGGTAAGGATCGTCGGTATTTTGTATTGCAATACTTTGCCCAAGGTTGTTTGTGTACTCATAGAGCCATTGATGCCGGCAGCAGTTTGAATTTGTCTGTAAATGTGTTTCTGGCAAATAGGAATGTTCCTTTGCATAATTTTGGATGGTGGTGACTCAGTGGAAAGGAATTTGAGAATTCCAAGATTCTGTGTGATATTTTTTTAATTTGCTGAGAAAAGGTGGGGCCTCTTAGTTCATGTGAAAACTAGCAAATGTGTCTTTGTCTGTGGTTTCAGTGTAAAGGAATATATTTACAAATATTCTTGTTTCAGTGGAGTTTGAGGGGGCAAAGTCCTTTGAGGAAATAAAACAATAACATGGTTAATTTGAAACTTTGTTCTTATGTCAGTACATGGAGATACTACAATAAAGTGATTTCTCACACAAGTGTTCTTTCCATTTGTTTTTTTGTTTTTGAGCAGTGCTCAGGACTTGGGGAACTCTGGGGTGCAGGGCATGGGATCCAGATTGGAGCTTCTACATGTTGTACTTTAGCCCTAGCATTTGATTTTTGTGACTTAAAGCTGTTAAAGCACAGGATTGCAGTGGAGAACTCGACTCTTCAAAGGTGAAGTGATTGCGAGTGGTCGGCTGCTCCCTAAGTGAGCTGTGTGCGGCTGTAGGGAAGGGCTCCGCACGCATCTGAATTGTCTGCCTGCCCTTGCTCTGGCTCTCAGGGACAGCGACCAAATCTTGGAATAGGAGACAAACTCTTGAAACAGATGCTTTGAAAACTGGAAAAGAATCAGGTGAAGTATCTTTGGAAACATTTTCTATTCCTTTACTGAAAGTCAGTAAATGGCATTAAAACTGCTTGGAGAAGGGCCGGAGCGATTGTCCAGCGGGTAGGGCATTTGCCTTGCACACGGCCGGCCCATGCCGGCCCGGGTTTGATCCCCGGCATCCCATATGGTCCACCGAGCTGCCAGGAGTGATTCCTGAGTGCAGAGCCAGGAGAAACCCCTGAGCATTGCTGGGTGTGACACAAAAAAAGAAAAAAAAAAACCTGCTTGGAGGTCCGGAGTGATAGTCCAGCAGGTAGGGCGTTTGCCTTGCATGTGGCTGACCTGGGCTCAATCCCCGAATCCTGTATGGTCCCCCGAGCACCACCAGGAGTAATTTTTTTTTTGCTTTTTTGGGTCACACCCAGTGATGCTCAGGGATTACTCCTGGCTCTTCGCTCAGGAATTTCTCCTGGCAATGCTTGGGGGACCATATGGGATGCCAGGGATCGAACCCAGGTGGGCCGCATGAAAGGCAAACACTCTTGCTGTGCTATTGCTCCGCCCCCAGGAAGTAATTATTTTTTTTTTCTTTTTGCTTTGTGGGTCACACCCGCGATGCTCAGGGGCTACTCCTGGTTCTGCACTCAGGAATTACTTCTGGCGGTGCTCGGGGGGACCATATGGGATGCTGGAAATGGAACCCGGTCGGCCGCGTGAAGGCAAACGCCTCAGCCGTTGGACTATCGCCCCGGCCCCCCAGGAGTAATTCAGAGGTGCATCCTTTCAGCACATGAACTACTCCCCGACTGGAGGGGAGCCCCAGGCACTGCTTCTTGCAGTGGTTATGTCCTAGAAAATGCTGGAAACTAGGGAGCCAAATACCATGACCTCGTTGTAATAGGGCTTGTATGAGTTGGCTCCACTTCCTCTCGCCACCACAAGTGGTTTATAAAATCACGCTTTTCCCCCCATATACTGTGGAGTTGAATCTCTTTGAGTAACGATAGCTCTAGGGTGAGTGTGCCCAAGGGAAGAAGCCTCCCCCAGGTGTCCCAGTGAGAGTACAGTAGTGTGTTCTCAGCGCCGTGTTGCTCACGGTTTCTAAAAGGAGCTATTTTCCCACTTTCCATGGTTGCTTTAGTTGATTGGAGAAAGCACGTGGCGAGTGGCCGGAATCCTAGCACGGCAGGCAGGGTGCTGCCTGGCACTCGGCCAACCTAGCTTCCATCCCAGGCATCCAGTATGGCCTCCTGAGCACCTCCAGGAGTGATCCCTGAGCACCGGCGGTGTGTCCCCCCAAGACAGAACAGGTTGGGGATCGGAGATCGGTGAGTGGGCTGGGCACCTGTGCAAGTCCCTGCTTGATCCCGCCCTAGGTGTGGCCCCAAAGCGGGAAATGGCATCCAAACCATTGAGACCCCTGCTCAACATCACAAGCGACAGGGCCCCTTTGGGGCAGACGGCAAGGCCGGCCGGCAGGCCAGGGAAGTTGGCCTGACCCCAGAACTCGCCCATTCTGGACGTCCCGCAGAACCCCCTGCCGGGCTGGCGGCGCAACTACAGTTCCCAGCGTCCTTAGCGGGCCGCGCGCTCGGACTACACTTCCCGTGAGCCTCTCCGCCCACCGCCTCCCTGCGACTCGGCGTCCCGGCGGCGCCCGCGGCGGGGCGGCCCGAGGGCGGAGGCGACGGGCGCGCGGCGGGGGCTGGGGGGCGCCGCCTCCCTGGGCCTGCGGGCGGCCGCCGCCGCGATGCCGCTGCTCGTGGAGGGGGCGTCGGGTGCGGCTGCCGCAGGCCGCCGGGGACCTGGTCCGCGCCCACCCACTGCTGGAGGTGAGCAGGGCCCGGGCGGGGGGGCTTCGAGGCGGCCCCGGAGGGGACCCTCGCTCCGCTCGTCCCACCCACGCTCTGTGAACTTGGTGCTGCCGCCGTCGCGGAAGCCGCTGGGGGGCCTTTTCCCTCCGTTAGGACCGCCCAGCCCCGTTAGCCCCCAGGAGGCTCGTCCAGGGTCGCACAGCGTCGCGGTGGCGGACACCCCTTCCCCTCGCCGAGTCCTGGCGGGGACCCCGGCCCCTGCCCGGATGGACCTGCAGAGGGAAATGAGGGGACCGCCCCGGCAGGGGGTCCCCGGCTCCCGGGAAGCCGGAGCTGGGTCCCTGGCGGGGGAGGGCTCAGACCCTTCCCGGGGACCGGGCTGCTCCCTCGGGCACCCGTGAGTGCAGGACCCCCGCGCCCACCCCTGCCCCCACGGCGCCCAGAGGGTTTGTTCTGCTTTCCTGCTCTAGTCCCACCAAGCGCCCGGACCGTGCGCGGGGCTGTTGGAAAGAGGTTCTGCGTGTCCAGACGGACCCAACAGAGCTGCGGCCCGGCCCGACGGGCGGGGAGGTGCCCCGGGTGCTTTAACGGAGGCGGCCGGGCCGTTGATGTGGAAGGGGTGGGCTGGGGCGGCCCTTGATCCGCTGCTAAAGGAAGTGCGTTTCCGCTCCTGAACTTGGAACTTGGAGGCCCACTTTGTAAAGTGGCAAAGTGCCGCCACCGACCTGTTGGTTCCGGAAAGACCCAGGCGCCCCGCGCCTCTAGGTCCTTGATTGCAGCGCAGGTGGGCACTCGGCTGGGGCCAAGAAGACCCGGAAGCCTAAAACTCAATTGTTAATAACTTTGTGTATCATGGTGCTTTAAGAAACTGAAAATAAAGGGGTGGCGCAGAGATCGCAGAGACCATGGTTGGTAGCTGTGTGTGCACAGGGGCTGGAAGACCCTCTCCCCCAAAACCCAGGGGCGTGCTGGGCCCGATTACAGGTTTCCCGGTCTGCAGGATGGGGGAGGGAGAGAGAGAAAGGAAGAGGGAGAGAGGAGAGAGGGAGAGAGGAGAGAGGGAGAGAGGAGAGAAGAGAGAGGGAGAGAGGAGAGAGGAGAGAGGGAGAGAGGAGAGAGGAGAGAGGGAGAAGAGAGAGGGAGAGAGGAGAGAGGAGAGAGGGAGAGAGGAGAGAGGAGAGAGGGAGAGAGTGCTCACAGTGAGGGGCTCCAGGCTCTTGGGGGACCCTCTGAGGTAGGTGCTGGGCTCCACCCAGGATTGGCTGCATGTGAGGTCAGCGCCTCAAGCCCTGCGTGCCCTGGTCCCTCTCCCGGCAGTGCCTGCACCGCTGATGGTGCCCCTTGTCCCCAGGGTGAGCCCGGGGCATGTGGGCTGCAGAAGCTGTTTCTTCCTGGTCTCCAGGTCCACCTACGAGAGCAGTTCTAGAGAGTTTCCACAGGCCTCCTCTGAACCCTGCTGAGACAGTCACCCACCCGGAAGAGGTTTCTGGAAGGCTCTGGAGCGAACAGGGCTCGTTTGCTGCAAAAAGGAATAGAATTTTGTGTTCAGGGAATGAGCCATAGCTGATTAAAGGTGGACAGACAATATTTGAAATTGTTCCTTTAAAAAGGCAGGTGACAGGTCTGGAGCGATAGTACAGCAGGTAGGGCGTTTGCCTTGCACTCAGCCGGCCCATGCCCGCCCCGGGTTTGCTCCTCGGCATCCCATATGGTCCCCCAAGCACCGCCAGGAGTAATTCCTGAGTGCAGAGCCAGGAGAAACCCCTGAGCATTGCCGGGTGTGACCCAAAAAAGCAAAAAAAAAAAAAAAAAAAAAAGCAGGGGGAGGGGCAGAGTGATAGCACAGCGGGTAGGGCGTTTGCCTTGCACAGGACCAATCGACATCCCATATGGTCCCCCGAGCACCACCAGGAGTAATTCCTGAGTGCAGAGCCAGGAGTAACCCCTGAGCATGGCTGGGTGTGACCCCAAAAGTAAAAATAAATTTAAAGAAGGGCCAGAGAGATAGTACAGTGGGTAGACCCGGGTTCAATCCCCAGCACCCCTTAATTCTGAGTACCTCCAGGAGTGATCCCTGAGCACTGCTGGATGTGCCCTAAAGCCAACTAAACAAGCAAACAAGAAAGCATAAAGTCAAACCAGAGGGTCTGGGTCTGGGTTATTCTCAAGCTGACTCAGTTCGTGAGGTTCATGCGGGCCTGCAGTGGAGTGACTCAGAGATCAGTTACCCTAAGAGCCTAAGGGAAGCGGGCTGCTTGCTCCTGCGGCCCTGGGGGCTTCCGAGCAGGTCTGCAGCTGTTTGCTTCCCTCCCCGCCCCTGTCACTCTGTCCGGGGGCACCTGCAGACCCCGTGGGCACTGGGCGGGCCGGGAGCCAGCTCTGGAACCGGCATGAACGTGGAAGCACTCCCGAGTGGGGCGCTCAGAGCTGGTCACCAGCACCAGAGAGTACAGGCGCACTTCCCCTTCGTGGGGCCCCTGCGCCAGCAGGTCCCCAGACACACCAAGAGCAAATAAACCCTGAGCACTGCCGGGTGTGGCACCCAAATCAACACACGCACACGCACACACACCCACCCACCCAGGCACACACACACACACACACACACACACACACACACCCAGGCGCGCAGGCCACACACACACACACACCCAGGCACACCAAGAGTAAATAAACCCTGAGCACTGCCAGGTGTGGCACCCAAATCAACACTCCTCTCTCTCTCTCTCTCTCCTCTCTCCCTCTCTCTTCTCTCTCCTCTCCTCTCTCTGTGTCTCTCTCCTCTCTCTCTCCTCTCTCTGTCTCTCTTTTTGTCTCTCCTCTCTTTCTCTCCCTCTCTGTCTCTCTCCTCTCTCTCTCCTCTCTCCCTCTCTGTCTCTGTCTCTCTCTCCCTCTCCCTCTCCCTCTCCCTCTCCCTCTCCCTCTCCCTCTTCCTCTCTGTCTCTGTCTCTCTCCTCTCTCCCTCTCTCCATCTCTGTCTCTCTCTCAGTTGATCGTAGCTGGCCTGCCCTCAACAGACCTGAAGTTTGCCTTAGCCCAGTGATTCTGCACCGTTGGGTGGTTCTGCTGTAAATGTCGTGGATGGGGAAGGACAGGAGGATTCAGATGCTCTCTAGGAGACTCAAATAGAGACAGTTTGAAACCCCCTCGAAGAGGGGCAAGAATTCCCATAAGGGGGCCAGAGCAATAGCAGGTAGGGCATTTGCCTTGCACATGGCCGAGCCGGCGGCTCGGCGCCCCAGCATCCCATATGAGTACCTCCAGGAATAATTCCTGAGCAAAGAGCCAGGAGTAACCCCTGAGCGTCTCTGGGTGTGACCCAAAAAGGCAAAAAAAAAAAAAAATTCGCGTGAGCCAGAGAGGCTGTAGGATGGGTAAAGCTCATGCCTCGCACCCGCCTGACCCGGGTTCGATCCCCTGTGTCCCATATAGTCCCTGAGTGCAGTCAGGAATAACCCCTGAGCATTGCAGGCTGTGACTCAAGAAGCCAAAAAAAAAAGATGGGTGTGGGTGACCAGTGGCCATGTTGCTTGCCGCGCCCTGGGCACTGCAGACGTGGCGCTCGCTGTAAGGCTCTTTCTTGTTCCTGTCAGTGTGTGGCTGTCACCCAGGGTGGGAAGTCAGGATGGGGCCGAACCAGCCACTGCCTCGGCGGGGGAACCTGTGGGAGTTCCCGGTGGTGAAGTCGGCCTATGACCGGCTCGCTGTGTCTTCAGGGGCCCCGAAGGGCTTCTGGCCTTTGTTTGGGAGACAGTTGGAGCATCCTTGGGGGAAGTGCCTGGGCGTGGGGGGCGGGACTTTATTTGTGGCCAGGCAGGAAACATTTTCCCCTGGGAGGCTGGCTGGAAGGAAGTGGGCTGGCCCATATCCCAGCTCTGTGACCGGGAAGGGCAGGGCGGGAGCTGGCCCCAGACAGTGGGTGAGGCTCAGCCGGTTCAGATGGGTCTTTGGGGAAGGGTGGGACACCGCAACTCTGCGGCTGAGCTGCCCTCCTCATCCCTCTCCCAGCTTTCACTGGACAGCTGGGAGGAAGGACACGCTTCATTAAACTCTGCAAACTCTGCGCCCGTTGTGTTTGTTTGGTTTTGGGTCACACCTGAAGATGCTCAGGGGTCGTTCCTGCCTCTGCACTCAGGGAGTTATTCCTGGCGGAGCTCAGGGGACCCTATGGGATGCCCAGGATCGAACCTAGGTTGGCTCTGTGCAAGATAAATGCCCTCTCTGCTGTGCTACCACTCCTGTCCTCCCTTTGTTTTTTTTTTTTTTTTTTTTGCTTTTTGGGTCACACCCGGCAATGCTCAGGGTTACTCCTGGCTCTGCACTCAGGAATTACTCCTGGCGGTGCTCAGGGGATCATATGGGACGCCAGGGATCGAACCCGGGCCGGCACAGGCCGGCCGCGTGCAAGGCAAACGCCCTACCCGCTGGGCTATCGCTCCGGCCCCCTCCCTTTGTTTTTTATTTTTATTTTCTGGGCCATCCTGTGATGCTCAGGGATTACTCCTGGTGGTGCTTGGGGTAACCAGTGGGGTGCTGGGGATCAAACCGGGGTCAGCCGCATGCATGCGAGGCTAACATCTCCCTGCTGTGCTATGGCTCCAACCCTTTTCTGGCCCTTAAACAAGCCTGTTGATCTGTCTGTCCATCTGCCAGTGAATGTGGCTAGGCTCATGCTCTGCAGTCAGGTCTTGGGGATAGGACTTTGCACTGGACACAGAAGCTGCCAACGTCAGATTTTCTCAGGAACGGAAGCAATGCACCTTGGTTTTCTGCAGCGTCCACTGTGCCGGGCACTTGCTGTGTGTGTCTGTGACCTCCCACATTCCCTCATGGTGGTCTCGCCGCCGTGACTCGCCTCACTGCTCACTAATGTCATCACTATTTTTTATTTTTTTACTCAAACAGGAAAGAGCCAAACTGCTCCGAGCTCAGTGTGTCCAGCAAGTGGGACCCCAGGGCCTTCTGTACGTTCAGCAGAGAGAGTGGCGGTGACCTCCCCTCAGGACGGTAGGTCAGGAAGCAGCGAGTGGGGCACAGCCCCGCCGGGAGGCTGGTGTATGACTGTCTCTCTTTCAAACAGGTTCCATCTCTATTCTGGGGTCTGATGATGCCACCACGTGTCACATTGTGATCCTGAGACACACAGGTATGGCGAGAGGCGAAGGACAGCGGCGCCCGAGCCTCTCAGCCCCACATGTGCAGGGCTGGAGCTTGTGGGAAGGCAGAGGCCGGGTGGCGCCGTGCAGCCTGCATGGTGCTCCCGGCGCCAGCTCCGCAGAGGTTGGCGGGGCTGCTTGCCTTCTCACAGGCTGGGCTGTGGCGAGGATGGCACCAGTGGACAGGTGTAGCTTTGGCCCGCTGCCCATGTCCACGTTGGCAATAACCTGGCTCGTTTCACTCTTGTCCTCCAGGTAACGGGGCCACCTGCTTGACCCACTGTGACGGATCAGATACCAGGGCGGAGGTGCCCCTGATCATCGGCTCCGTCAAGTCCTGTTCCGAGCGCCCAGTGTGGACGGTGAGTGGGCGGGCTGCTGGCTGGCTGGCTCCCGAGGGAGAGGGGCACTGCTGACTGGGTTTCTCTCCGGTAATGGCCTTGCAGGAGCTCAGGCCCAGCTGTGGTCAACCCCTCCAACAGCTGTCTGTCCGCAGTACAGGCCTGGTCCATGCTTAAAGCAGGCCAGTGGGCTGGAGCGATAGCCCAGAGGGTAGGGCGTTTGCCTTGCACGCTGGCCGGCCCATGCCGGCCCGGGTTCGATCCCCGCATCCCATATGGTCCCCCCGAGCACCACCAGGAGTAATTCCTGAGTGCAGAGCCAGGAGAAACCCCTGAGCACTGCTGGGTGTGACCCAAAAAAGCAAAAAAAAACAGCAGGCCATGGTCAGTCAGCAAAGCATATGGGCCGTGGGAAGGACTGGAGGACGGGCTGGGAAGGTGGACCCGGGAGTGCCCGGCCTGAGCTGGCCCCCCCCCCACCTCACCCTCTCTCTGTGCCCACTGCAGCGTCCCACTCAGCTCACCTGCAGTGAAGGGTGTGGCCCACTGCCCGCTGCCCTCCGCACTTCTCTGTGCTGGCACCATAGTACCAGGGGATGGTTCCAGCCAGGCACAAGCTCCCAGAGTCCAGGACTTAGAAAAGCAGCTTCTGGGCTGGAGTGACAGCACAGCAGGGAGGGCGCCCAGCACCCCAGAGTGTCCCCACCACTGCCAGGAGTGATCCCTGAGTGCAGAGCCGAAGTAACACCTTATCAGTACCGGTTGTGGCCCCAAAACAAAACAATACAAAATCATTTCTTGGGTAGACACACAGACCTGCTCTATGGTTAGCACAGCTCGCCATGAGTGTGGCTGACCAGGGTTTGATCCCCAGCACCCATATAATTCCCCAACCTCCACCAGGAGGAATCCCTGAGCTCAGAGCCAGGAGCAAGACCTGAGCATCACTGAGTGTTGTGCCAAAACAAAAAACTAAGGATTATGGGGCCGGATAGCCCACCCAGGTTCGATCCCGGCATCCCATATGGTTCCCCGAGCACTGCCAGGATAATTCCTGAGCAGAGAGCCAGGAGTAACCCCTGAGCATTGCCGGGTGTGATCCAAAAAGGAAAAAAAAAAACCAAAAAACCCCCAAAACTAAGGATTACTTTTATTTTTAATTTTTATTAATTTTTTTTTTTTTTTGCCACACCAGCTGGGGCGATAGTACAACAGGGAGAGTATTTGCCTTGCATGAAGCCAACCCAGGTTCGATCCCGGCATCCCCTGAGCACCACCAGGAGTAATTCCTGAGTGCAGAGCCAGGCAGAACCCCTGAGCATTGCCGGGTGTGAGGCAAAGAGAAAAAGAATGTTCCTGACAGTGCTTGGGGGCGTAAGGCCCAGGTCAGCTTTGTCAAGGCAGGCACCTTCCCACCTCCTCTCTCTCCAGCACAAGACAGGCTTATTTTTATTTGCCTTCAATTATTATTATTATTAATTATTATTGTTATTGTTATTATTGTTATTATTTTGCTTTTGGGTCATACCCGGCAATGCTCGGGTTTCTCCTGGCTCTGCACTCAGGAATCACTCCTGGTGGTGCTCTGGGGACCATATGGGATGCCGGGGATTGAACCCGGGTGCAAGGCAAACGCCCTCACCGCTGTGCTATCGCTCCGGCCCTATTATTGTTTTTTGAGGGGGCCATAGGGCCCACGCCATCGGCACTCGGGCCTCACTCTGGCTGTGTCAGGACGCTCTGTGGTGCGGGGATAGAACCCAGGACTGCCACGCGCAAGGCAGCTGCCTTCTCTCTCCAGCCGCAGATCTGCCTGTGTTTATTTTTAAGAGGTTATGAACATTTCAGGCCCCAGGACTCCCGGTGCTGAAAGCAGGGTTTCAGCCACATGCTGTTCTGCCGCCAGCCCCTCCGCCACACGTCCGCATTTCCTACCCTGTCCCAGTGCCCACCGCAGTTCCGTCGCCTCGCCGTGATGGGCCACTTCCGTAGACCAGTTCCCAGGTTCTGCTGCCTTTGGGCATTTGTCCTTCGCCTGTTGTTATGTCTCGCACGTGAAAACACGAGAGATCGTTCTGTGTGTGCCCGACTCGTCCACGGAGAGCAGCAGGAGCTTGTCTTGGCTCGTAGCCGAGTGTTCTCCCCACTGTGTCTGTGGTGTGTCTGTGGACCGGTGTGTCTTTATTGTTTTTGCTGTTTGGATCACACCCGGTGATGCTCAGGGGTCACTTTTTTTTTTCTTTTTCTTTTTTGGATCATGCCCGGCAATGCTCAGGAGTTTCTCCTGGCTCTGCACTCAGGAATTACTCCTGGCGGTGCTCAGGGGACCATATGGGATGCCGGGGATCAAACCCGGCCCGGCACAGGCCGGCAGCTTGCAAGGCAAATGCCTTACCCGCTGGACCATCGCTCCGCCCCTCAGGGGTCACTTCTGACTCTGCACTCAGGAATTACTCCTGGCGGTGCTCGGGGGACCCTATGGGATGTCGGGCATGCAAGGTAAATGCCCTCCCCGCTGTACTGTCGCTCCAGCCCTGGACCCATGTGTCTTGATCCATCATCCGTCCTTGGGTGGTTGGAGTTTGGGCACCAGGTCTGGTTCTAAAGTGAATTTCTTCTCTGCCTGGCTGCATGACCCTGGCCGGGCCAGCTCTGTGGAAGCATGGTCGTGAGAAGCTGCTCTCCTCGAAAGACTCCGCGACCTTGTGAGGGTGGCCACGACCGGGGTGCTCAGAGCGATTGTTAGATGGGGCCACTGAAGCTCGGCCTGCAGGAAGCGCGAGGCTCTGGTTCAGTCCTGGGAGGTCCTGCTGCGCTTTCCCACCCTGCGCCTCAGGCCTCCTTGACACAGCTCCTGCATGCTGCCCCGAGAGTTCTCGGAGTTCCCCAGCCGGAGCCTCGGGCCACGGTGACACAGGTCCGACACGTTCCCCTGTGGGTGCTGTGCTGCTCCTGGAGGCGGATGGCCGGCGGCTTCCTAAGTGAAGTTTGCTCCCAGACACTTCTGGCCACAGGCAAATGTTTGGGCGGGTCCCTCTGGTGGGAAAACTGGGCTTCAAACAGACCTTTGCCTTCTCTGAGTGCCCGGGCACTGGAGCTGCCTGGGCGGGACCCGCTGTGGTTGTCAGATGTGTGCTTAGGCAGGAACCCCAGCCTGCCCTGGGGCTGTGCCACTCCTGTGAGCCCTACTGGGCCCATGGGGCAGCCTGGCACCTTTGCCCCTTGGATCTGTCTTTGCACATGCAGGGCACAGCTGGTGCCTGGGAGGTGTGGGAAGAGCCGGGGCCTGGCCTAAGAACCCCCACCCAGCACCCACCCACTTGAGCGCCTCTGTCTGCCCACCAGGCTGGAGGTGCACCTCGTGGGCGGCTTCAGCGATGACAGGCAGCTGTCGCAGAAGCTCACACACCAGCTGCTCAGTAAGTTTGGGGTTCCCTCCCCTGTCTCACGGGCACCTCTGTGCTGGTGTGGGCTTGAACAGAAATTAGTGCTAACTAGCGCGAGACCCCCCCCAGGGGGTGCTGGGAGGGGGAGGAGGAGATGAACGCAGATCAACAACTGGTACCTTCTGAAATAAGGAATGCTTCAAATTTTTGTGAGGTCAGAGCTTGCCTGCAGGAACTGTAACGTTGGTGATAACCATTTTCTCTCAGCTTAATTTAGCAAGTAAATTAGGGGCTGGAGCAACAGTACAGCGGGAAGGGTGCTTGCCTTGTACATGGCAGACCAGAAAAAGTTCAGTTCCCAGCACCCCTAGAGTTCCCTAAGCCCATTCAGGAGTGATCCCTGACCCCAGCCAGTAGTAAGCCCTGAGTACCTCCAGGTCTGGCCCAAAATCACTGTCACTGTCTTCCCATTGTTCATCGATTTGCTCGAGTGGGCACTAGTAACATCTCCATTAGTCCTGTCACAAGCAAGTGGAACCCAAGGGCATCTGCTTGCTCCAGGGACAGAAAGAGCCACAAACCATTCTTCAGGTCATGGAACTGAGGTCCATAATTGTTACTAGTTTTTGGCATAACAAGTAAATAAAACACGCTTAGCTTGCCAGGCTCTGCTGTGTAGGTGGTATAGTCTCAGTAGAAGGCTCTCATCCCAAGCATTTACTGATGAAACTTAATATTACAGTATTTGGGTTGTACCTGGTGATGCTCAGGGGCTACTCCTGGTGGTGCTCACAGGACCATGTGCTGGCTGCAAAGCTGTGCTCCAACCATTAGCAAGTATTTACTTTTGGTTTTCAGGCCATACCTCAGTCTGCAGGGGCTACTCCTGTAGTGCAGGGGGACCACATGCAATGCCAGGGACTGAGCCAGGGTTGGCTGCATGCATCTGAACCCTGTACTGGCCTCCTGTATGTATGAGCAGAGGCCTTGTTTTGTATTGTCTAGGGGTAGGAGTAGCTCGTGCATTTAAGCGCTGGAATGCCCAGTGCAAGTTGGCAGCCCTGCAGGTCACTGGAATGTGGCACAGCCTTAGGTCCGGTCATGTCCCCTCTGGGAGTCTGTAGTGGGAGCACTGGAATGTGCAGATTTATGCCCAGGAAGGAGCGTGAGCAAGGCCCGAGTTAGTAGAGATGCCCTCTGCTGTCGCCAGAATGAGAACATCTGTATGGTGGGTGCTTAGCTGTGCCCAGAAAATGTGGATGGAAAAGCCACAGGTTTAACAGAGCTGGGGTGTGGTCATTGACCCTGAGCCTGCGGTTCCACCCGCTGGGTTTCCAGAGTCACAGAGAACAGCTCATGCTCTTTACAGCTCTGAAAATCAGGATGAAATTTTCCTCGGGAAAGAATGAGGTCATTTGTCAGCCCAGAGCTTGGGAGTGGAGGAGAATGGACTGCTTGTGAGTCCTCGGGGCCGCAGGCTATGGTCAGTGCCCATGGGCAGCAGGGCACACTGGCCTGGGCAAGGAGGAGGGCTGAAGGGATTTGCTTCTGCTCAGTAAGGAACTTTCTCCGGCTCCGCCTGGGGACCGCTCCTGGCAGGCCTCAGGGACCAGGTGGTGCTGGGAATTGCTCCTGGGCTGGCCACATGCAAGGCAAGTGCCTTAACCCCAAAGGAACATTCTTTTTTTTTTTTTTTTTTTGCTTTTTGGGTCACACCCAGCGATGCTCAGGGGTTTCTCCTGGCTCTGCACTCAGGAATTACTCCTGGCGGTGCTCGGGGGACCATATGGGATGCCGGGGATCGAACCCAGGCCGGCACAGGCCAGCCGCCTGTAAGGCAAACACCCTACCCGGCTGGGCTATCGCTCCAGCCCCCAAGAACATTCTTGACATCTGGTTTTAAAATCCTAATTGTAGGTGAATTTGACAGACAAGATGACGACATTCACTTGGTGACATTATGTGTGACAGGTAAGTTCCATCATCTCCCACCAGCAGAGTCTGGCTTCCGGCCACCGTGCCCTCATCCTAAGGGGGCCCAGCCCCAGAGCCTGGTCCTGGCTGTTGGTGGCTTTGCTCCCACTGCTTCTTGGCTTTTTCTTCCGTGGAGCTGGCGTCTCGGCCCATGTCCAAATCCCAGTAAGCTCTGTGGTGATGAGGACGCCCTCCAGCATCCTCTGCTCTCCTCCCGCTGCCACACTCCTGGGGAGGGGGTCCCGGAGAGTCACCTCGTGTGGTCAGTGGCTGAGTGCAGGGGCCGGAGGTGCAAGAACAGCTCACCCTGTTGGGAAATAGCCCCTTCATTTCTGTTGGGGGTGGGGGATGGGGAGCTCTTCCTTGGCCTGTCAGGGAAGGCAGCAGCTGCTCAAGCTTCCTGTGTTTCTGTTTCTGTTTGTTAGAGTTAAACGACCGGGAGGAAAATGAGAACCACTTTCCGGTCATTTACGGCATTGGTGAGCTGTGCACTGAGGCGGGCAGGTGTGAGGGAAGGGGCTGCCCCGTGCTGAGCCGCAGCCCATGGGGCTCCCTTGGAAACAGGTAGTGTCCCTGTGCAGCAGCGAACCCCTTGCTGTGAGTCTCGGGCGTGGCTGCACCCTGACATGGGTGAAGAGGAGACACTGGTCCAGCCTGTGACCCGCCCATGGTGGCAGCCAGATGGTCTGGGTTTTTCTGTGTGGGGGGAGGGAACCCGGGTCGGCTGTGTGAACCCTTCCCAATGTACCGTTGGTCCAACCCAGCTGTTCTGTTCTGAGCCTGGGGGCAGCAAAGGCTAAAGTGAGCTGGAACAGGCAAAGGGACCCAGCCAAGTCTGGTGGTTATGTGTTTGCATCTCCACTTGGGGGGCTGGCGGGGAGTCTCTGGTGCTCAGGAGGCCGGGGCCCTCCCGGAAATTCTCAAGAAAACTGGGCCAGCTGCTCATGCCCTGGGCATGGCTGAGGGTTTCGGGCTGCTGGGGCCCTGCTAAGGTTGGGGCCACACCAGGGACAGTCCAGGCTCAGTTGTGTGCTTTGGCCCATTTGTTCGCTTGTTCACTCAGGCAGGAGAAGGTTCTGGATCTCCTGTGCTTGTCTTTGTTGTCGGGCACAGCCTGACTTGGTTCCTCAGCCAGGCCCATTGAGGCACAGCCGGGGGCTGTGGTCCTGCCCCCTCTTGAAGGGGTCATCGCAGAAAGCAGAGTCTGCAGGCGGCGCAGCTCCAACATCCTTTGTGCCCCTACAGCTGTGAACATCAAAACGGCGGAGATTTACCGGGCGCCCTTCCGAGATCGTGGCCCAGAGGGAGGAGCTGCTGCGGCGCGCCGGCCTCACAGGAGGCCCGGTGAGTCCGGGCTCACTGCTGGGGCGGAATTAGGGCTCCGGAGGAGGCACCCAGCTCCCAAGGCTGGGCTGGAGGGCAGAAAAGGGAGGTGGCGTGGAGCTGCTTCCAGAGCTGGGGTGATCAGGGACACACGTGCAGGGAGAGCAACATGCCAGGTGGAACCCCTTGGCCCTGGGGGTGAGGGAAGGCAGGTTGACCCCCAGCATCTAGAGACAGGACCTAGATGGTCTGAGATCGAATTGGCCTCTGAACCCTGTCAGCGGGGAGCCTTCTGCTAGTGCCATGTTAACCCCCAAATGATCAAGTCGATTTAGAAGCTTGACTGCTGTGGGTACCAGTACTTTTTAATGAAATAAGACCTTAATTTGTGTAGCAGAGAAAGGAGAGCCCAAGACTTACTATGCTTTGCGAGGCATGGAAAGATCCTGTTCTGGCCCTGGCTCAGCCCTCTCTGGAGAGAAATGAGGACATTTGCTCCTACAGTGTGGGTGTGGCTGTCGGGAATGCTTGGATGCAGTTTGCCAGCCCTTTCTCGAGAGCATCTTTAAGGCTCCTTTTTCAGTCCCCCAGGTTTGTAGCAGCTTTGATCAGCCAGTACTCAGAACATGTGGCTGTCCAACGGCTCTGAACATAGCTCTATAAAGCCCTGTAAAGCTGAAAACTGGCAAGCAAATTGGGGACTGGGGCATTAGTCATTTGGCACTTGTCTGCTTTTTGGGCCACACACGGGGATGCTCTAGGGGTTACTCCTGGCTCTGCACTCAGGCACACCGCAGTCAGTTACAGAGTGGGCTGTAAAGCCACAGTGAGTGGGCTGTGAGCGACACCACATTGAGTGGACTATGATGCTGCAGTGAGTGGGCTGTAACACAATGGTCAGTGGGCTCTAAGTGACACTGCAGTTAGTGGGCTGTGACACTGAAGTGAGTGGGCTGTGACACCACGGTCACTGGGCTCTAGGTGGCACTGCAGTTAGTGGGCTGGGCCACATGAGGCAGTTCATGTCCGCGAGTTATGTATCATCAGTCCGCGGTCCAGCTCAGAATCTTACTGGACATGTGAATGTGGGCAGTGTGGCCCCGAGTCAAAAACGGACAAATCCTGTCTTCCTGCAGGGCTGTTGTCAGGACTAAAGCAAACAATGTATGTCACTCACAAAGTGCAGTGCCAGACACACCAGAAACCTCAGTAAGTAGCAGTTTGTTATTTCCGAGCAGCTTACTGCCCCGACCAGCGCCTTACGTGCTAGACTACACTGGAGCTTACATTAGTGGGAGGGTTAGAGGGGCTGCGGCTGTTCCTTACGTCCTGTCCTGGAACTGTTCCTTTTTAGATGGTTAGCATTTACGATGCAAAGACAGAACTACTTCGCATAGGCCCGTATTCCTGGACGCCATTTCCACATGTGGATTTCTGGTTGCAGCAGGATGATAAGCAAATACTAGAGGTGAGTATATACAGGTTGGGCAAATCTTAACACTCTCGACCCTGGTTTCTTCATCTGTAAGAAAAAAAGAGGGTTTAGACCAGGTGGCCACTGCTTTCCTTTCAGTGGGTGGCATCTGCTTTGAGGGAGCCACTGGCAACCCCAACTTAACTCCTACATCCACTGGTCCAGGCCAACATTTGCCCAGGTGAAGCCGCAAGCCCAGACCTCATTTCTGAGCCATGCAGCTCCTGTAGCTGTCCACACTGAGAGGTCACAGCAGTGGCGGCTCCTGTCCCAACCTTGTCTTTCAGAACCTCTCCACGTCGCCCCTGGCAGAGCCCCCACACTTCGTGGAGCACATCAGATCCACCCTGATGTTTCTGAAGAAGCACCCCTCCCCAACCAGCGTGCTGTTCCCTGGAAACAAAGCTCTCCTCTACAAGAAAAATGAAGACGGCTTATGGGAAAAGATCTCTTCGCCGGGAAGCTAGACCCTGGGTCCTGCAGCGAGCCAGCCTGTTCTGGCACCGCCCGGCCCACAGGTGGGATGGCACGAATGTGTCTTTCAGATGACTTTCAAAATAAAATCTTATTTTGGCAAAGGTATTTGTTTAGATTTGTTTTTGAGTCATACTTGGTGGTGCTTAGGGGACCTCTATGTGGAACTCGAGTCGGTGACAGGCAAAGCAGGAGCCCTCCAAGAACGGTCCAGCCCCCAAACAGCAGGGAGCATTTGGGCGGGGGTTGGGGGGGTAGCAGCTACTTCAGATACATAGCTCAGAATTTCTATTAAACTAGTGATTGAAAAGAAAGAGTAGTTTGTTTTAAAAATGCAGAAAATTAATGGTCCTGGACAGACCATACAGGGGCAGGGCTCCTGCCTTGCGTGTGGCTGGTCTGGTTCCGTCTCCAACATCCCATTGGTCCCACAAGCATCGCCACCGATCCCTGAGTGCATAAGCCGGAAGTATCCCCTGAGCATCCCTGGCTGTGGCTTAAAAAGCAAAGCAAGATGCAGGAAATCAGTGAGAAGGCATACATCAAGAGACCTAAGACATTGTTTTTGGCCCTCAAAACATTTTAGAAGCATCGAATCTAAAACTGATGCATATACTTGTACATGAATAAAAGGAAAAGTTCAGAAAGTTTGATCTCACAATTCTATGCAATCTCCTGAGACTAAATTTTTTTTTTTTTTTTTTTTTTGCTTTTTTGGCTCAGGGGTTACTCCTGGCTCTGCACTCAGGAATTACTCCCTGGCGGTGCTCAGGGGACCATATGGGATGCCGGGGATCAAACCCGGCCGGCATGGGCCGGCTGTGTGCAAGGCAAACGCCCTACCTGCTGGGCTGTCGCTCTGGCCCGTAAATTTAATCTTTTATAAAAAACCACTGATAAAAATAATCTCCTAGGATACTAAATTTAATTTCAATTATAAAAAGCCACTGATACCTTTTTTTTTGGGAGGAGGTGTAAGCATGTTGAAATTGTGGCTATTGTGCAAGTTACATTTTTAGAAACCTCTAATTTTTGGAAGTTGCTATCTGAAGGAAGTTAGCATATCCAATCAGAAGTAAGATTTACGAACTTAACTCATTGGTAACAATTTCAAGAACCTTTATTGAAACCAACATTCAAATGTTATCTCAAGGGTGAAATTTTGTTTCAGCAAAACCAATTTAACAATTCCAAATATAAAAACATTTAAAAATTAATCTCGTTAAAGGTGATAATTCCTTCTCCCGCTTTTATCTGCTAGACTTCATTGCACCAAAGAAACAGGGACATTTGGGTGAAATCATCTGCAAACCTCCCCACCCCCAGATAAAGGAAAAACACCTGCACTGTGACGTGCCAAGGGTCAACAATCACATCCAATCAGTGGAATTATAGAGGCTTAATGTGATCTAACTTATAAGGCTTCTAACGCTACAGACCCCTGTCAATCCCCACCTTTCCCCCAGCCGAACTCTGCGGGGCTCTAAGGCACAGGGCCAAGACCCACACTACGTGAACTGATGCAGTGGCTGTTGGGGAGCAGATGGGCAGCATCGGGGCTCCCTGCCAGCTACTGGGGCGGTGAGTGGCCTGGGTCAGCCTGGGGAGACTGCGTCTGGTTCTTGTTTCTGAGGTGGGCGGCCATGGGGATGGAGGCAGGTCCAAGGGATCCTCAGAGGAGGTGCCACATAGCACTTGGAGTCTGGGGCTCTCGGGCAGGGCTCTATTGGGCTTCAGGTATTAAACAGAAATGTGCAGTTGGTTCTGGTGCCAATTTAGAAGCTTTACCAGTGTTTTAAAAATATACACACATACTCGTATGTCCACACATGTATGTGGTCAGAAGAGTCTTTACAGTCCCTCTTACTAGGCGAGGCCTTTTCTTTGTTTACAAATATATAGACAGGGAGGGATGGCGCTGGGGCAGGGCAGGCTCTGTGGCGGCTCGGCCTCCTGCTACAGCCAGTGGACACAGTCCTTACTTTCTTCTCCAGGGATAGCAGCTCCCGGGTGGCAGGAGAGGGTCTGCGACACCGAGTTACAATCCCACTGAATTCTGTTCAAGCCTAACACACCCCTACTGTGGCCTCGCGACCTGCTCAGCTACCAAGACAGCAGAGCAGCCTGCCAGCAGCAGGGTGGGGGGCGTGGGGACATGGGGCGCAGCGAACAGCTGCTTCCTAGAGCCAGATGTGCAAACTACTTGTTTCTTATGCTTAGAGTTAGAATAATAAAGCAAGTGTTCTGGGTGGCAGGCGGCTGGCTGGCACCTGGAACTCAGTGTTCATGGGAGCAGCGGGTGGGGGACGGCCTGACTTCACAGAGCTGGGGAAACAGAAACCGGGGCGGCTCCAGATACCCGCAAAACGAGACAAGGCAGATGCCCTCCTATAAAGCCTGGCTTTCAGGCACACACCCCGTGCAAAAAGCCCAGGTCACTGCAAAGAACAGTCATTTCTCTTGTCTCGGGTGTGGCACGGTTCACATTCTCAACACAACTGCATCTTCCCTGAAAGCGACATTCGGCACAGTCTCACTGCAAACACTGACTTTTATCTTAAGCTCTCCGGCTCTTCTACCTGTAGGTGGCTCTCCCCAGGGGGCTGAGTGCCGTTCTGGAGGGTTCCAGGTTCCTCTGCTTCCTGAGCGGAGCTGGTCTCAGGCTGCTGCTCAGGGCTGGCGGCCTCCAGGGCATTGTGCTCTGACCCGGAGCCAGGTGGCGGCTGCTCCTTTTCCAAGTCTTCTGTGTGGCTGACAGAGCTGGTCTCACTCTGGGGGCATCAGAACCTTTCAGGGACTTTTTGAAGGGCTTGTAGCCTAGAGAGAGCGGAGGTGAGAGAGCGAGACAATACAAGAGCGTGTGCACGAGAGAGTGAAAGCAGGAGAGAATGAGAGATCAAGAGAGAGGGAGAGAGCAAGAGCGAGAGAGAGCTCGTGGAGGACACTCATTCCTGCCTGGTGCTCCCTAAGTGGCGAGATCTGCAAACTGACACGGAATGTTCCCAAGCAAAGGGGGAGGGCAGGGGGGCTGTTGGTTTTGTGTGTTTTGGGGTCTCCCACAGAATGCGCAGGGACCTGGGAACTGCTCTCAGAGACATTCAGCTAGGGGCTCGCACATGCAAGGCAGGAGCTCCAGCCCTCTGAACTACGACCCAAGGCATAGAACTTTCGGGGCGACCATTACAATGGCCCAGGAGAAGAAATGCCAGATCAAACATGATGCCACTGCTCAAAACCCAAACCCGCCTTTTGAGGCTGGTCCCAGGCTGAAGCCATGATGAGGTGACAGCTGGTCTGCAGTGACAGGAGTGAGCACAGCCCAGCCCCCCACCTCTCCCTGCCCGTACCTGGAAGCCTCAGTTTCGTGCGTGCTCCCGAGGGGTGCGGCGGCGGGTGACTCCGGAGCCTTGTACTTTGGAGACATAGGTGTGCTCCGTGGACTCCAGAGAGCCTGCCGGGAACAGTGGTGCGGGACTGACCTTTGCGGTGGGGAGGCCATGGACCAGGGGCCGTCCGGCAGGTGTCTGCCCTCGGCTTTATTCCTGCTGAGCCTCCTCCAGCCTCTGCTTCAAGAGAAATTCCCGGCCTGCTGTGTTGAGCCCTGTCCCCAGGGTGCAGCTGAGGGCACTCACACACCTGTGTCCCTGGCTTGGTCACGTGCTGAGCACCAGACCTGGAGCCTCTGCTAGGGGCGCAGAGGGAAGGAGTCGGCACCCTTAGTCTCCAGAGCCCAGGAGCCCAAACCTGATGGAGGGCTGTGTGGAGTCAGACTCCGAGGTGCTGTGCCCACCTTCCACCTCCCTTCCTGGGGCTACGGAGGTAATGGTAGCCGCTGGGGACCAAGAGCACAAACCCTGGCCACGGGTCGGGCACCCGGAAGCTGCTTCTTCCTTCTGGCATCAGGATGGGGCTCTGCTTTCTGCTAGCTCAGCCCCGACAGCAGAAGACAGGTGACAGCCATGACCTACCCCGACCTTTGCCCCTGCCACACTGCCTTGGGATGGGGAGGCTCCTACCTGCTGTGAGGTTAAAGGTTCTTCCCTTCTGGGAGGCTTGCACAGGAGAAAACCAGTTGAGCACGGACCCGACCACAGGGATCTGCCGTAACACCCCCTGCAGAAAGACCTTGGCTTCAGACTGGCCCGGCTCCGCCTGGTGGGCCCCACGCCTACACACGTCCATGCTGCGGTCTCACCTCTTCCAGGAGCCGTTCCTCATTGGCTTTCTGCAGCTGGACCTGCGCTTCCTGGATCCCTTTCCGGACCACTTCAGTCATGTTCTCCAAGAGCTGTAGGGACATGAGATAGGCCACGTCCATGAGGAATGCTGAGCACAGCACTGGGGATATTTCCCCAAAGTGTCACTCAGGGAACTGTGCACCTTTAGCGGTTTAGTGTAAAAAAGAAAATCAAGTGGAAGAGAAAGAACTGCGGAAGCTGGCCTGGGCGAGGAGCAATGAGCCCCATGTCTGCATGCTCCTGCCGGCTGCTATCTGTGGAAACAGAGCCAGGGGTCAGATGGCAGCAGCCCATGGCGGGTCACGGGACTCCTCAGCTGGTCCTGTTTCGTTCCTCTGACTCAGGCTCAGGTTGGACAGAGGCCAGTTTACCGCCTGGTCTTCCCTGAGCTGGCCTGGAGAGATGGGGAAAGTCACCCACTCAGCCCTGCGACATGGCCTCACTAGCCCTACTCTACCCCAGCGGGGACTGGCCACTGGCATTCCTCAGGCTGGGCACAAAACTCAGGTCACAGGAAGCAAGGAAGAACATTTCTGAGGACAGTTTGTTTCCCTCCGTGACCCCCAGCCGGCAGCCCAAGCAAAACCCAGAGGAGGAGGAGACGCAGCGAGTCCACAGACCCTGGAGTTCTCCTCGATGTCTCGGGGCGGTAGCTGCGATGGTCTCCACAAGCTCCACAATGTCCACGTCATCACTGGCCATGCCCACGTAGATGCAGCTCTTTCTGCTCTTATACTCGGGGCCTGTGGGGGGACATGTTCCGTTCCCAGGCCTCAGCAGCATGAGGCCGGGCTGACGGGCCCAGGGGTGGAGAGGCTGCACACAGCCCAGGAGCTGGCGCGCCCAGGAACTGAAGAGACAGAATGGGGGGTTGGGAAGTTGGCTCCGGGGCTGGGCACAGGCCTCGCTTGAGCCCACCTCAGGCATGGTCCCTGAGGCCTCAACATTGCCTGGGAGATGCTCTCCCCCTCCCAAAGAAAGACTGAGCCATTTTCAGTTATGAAACCTCTTTCTAAGACTCACAGTTGAGGGCCGGAGCCATAGCCCAGCGGGTAGGGGTTTGCCTTGCATGCGGCCGGCCTGTGCTGGCCTGGGTTCGGTCCCCCTGTGCCGGCCTGTGTTCAGTCCCCGGCATCCCATATGGTCCCCTGAGCACCGCCAGGAGTGATTCCTGAGTGCAGAGCCAGGAGTAACCCCTGAGCATGCGCCGGCTGTGACCCAAAAAGCAAAAAAAAAAAAAAAAAAAAAAAAACAAAAACCCCAAACAAAACTCACAGTTGACTTTTATTATATATATATATATGTATATACTTATGTATATGTAAGTATATATATGTATATATTTATGTATATGCAAGTATATATAAATATATATATATGTGTGTATATATATATGTACATATATATGTATACACACACATATACATTTTTGTTAGTTTCGTTTTTTGGGGACACACCCAGCGATGCTTGGGGGTTTCTCCTGGCTCTGCACTCAGGAATCAGTCCTGGTGGTGCTCGGGGGACTACAAGGAATTTGGGAGAATTAAACCCAGATTGTCCACATGCAAAGCAAGTGCCCTTTTTGCTGTACTATCTCCAGCCTTGACTTACCCATTTTATTTTATTTTATTTTTGGGTCACACCTGGCAATGCTCAGGGGTTACTCCTGGCTCTGAACTCAGGACTTACTCCTGGCGGTGCTCGGGAAACCATATGGGATGCCGGGATCAAACCCGGTCGGCTGCATGCAAGGCAAACACCCTCCCGCTGTGCTATTGCTCCGGCCCCAGACTTACCCATTTGGTTTTAAAATTATTTTATTTTATTTATTTTATTTTTTTTTTGCTTTTGGGTCACACCCGTCAATGCTCAGGGGACCATATGGGATGCTGGGAATTGAACCCGGGCGGCACAGGCCGGCCGCGTGCAAGGCAAACGCCCTACCTGCTGGGCTATCGCTCCGGCCCCTACTTACCCATTTTAAATGCGAGGTCAGATTCCAGTTCATTTAACTTTTTCAGGAGTGCGGCATGGATTTTTTCCCCCCTCTGGATCGAGCTGCAAACTGTTCTTGTCATCACCAGCATGCTCATACCTAGGAACAACAGCCCAGAGCTGGTGTCAGAGTCTGCAGCCCCAGGACTGGGCAGGTGGAGGGAGGTGGGCCACGGCCTCAGGGAGGGGATGGAGGCGGCTGAGGGAGCCAAGCTGCGTCAGGGAGAGAACAGGAGACTGGGCTGAAGGAGGGAGAGGTGGGAGGAGCATGAAGCTTCGCCCAGGACTAAGATGTCTTCTCTAATGGACAGGCTGTGCCAGCCCTGACCCATATGCACTTTCTGTACCTCGTGGCGAGCTGGCACCAGGCAAGAACATTCGGGGCCACCTGGAATGTTTCAGGGACTCCTGGGAAACACGTGCCTCAGTTTCCCCTGTCTGGATTTAAGCTCTAGGTACGGGGCTATGAGCCGGCTCACAAGCTGGCCATCCTGGGA
>JAJIBD010015675.1:0-43887 GCA_021461705.1 Cryptotis parvus | reverse complement strand
TATAATAAAAATCCTTTTACTACTTTTAAGGGTGCAAGTGTACAGTTCTATGGTACAAAGAACTTTGTTTTTTAAAAACTGGAATCACTTTGAATTTACAAAGTTACAAAGATACTTATGATTCAGTTTCAGGCATATATTGTTCCAGCTCCAGTCCCTTCACCAGTGTCCACTACCCTTCCTCAATGTCCCCAGTTGTCTTCCCACCCCAGCCTGCTTTTGTGGAAGGCCCTTTCCCCCTGTCCCATTGTCTTACTGTTCCCTTCCCTAACTAATCCCACCCTCAACCCTAGTGCTACCCACTGAAGACCAGTTCTCCTTTTTTTTCATTTATATTGCCTTTGGGTGTTAGATATTTGCCTCATGGAGTTTCTTTATATTCCCCCACATGAGAGAGATCATTTTGAGTCTCTTCCTCTCCCTCTTATTTCCCACTCAGCATGGTACTCTCCAGATCCATCCATGTTGTAGCAAGTTGACGACTTTATCTTTTCTTATAACTAAGTAGTATTTTATTGTGTATATGGTTTCTTTATGCAGTTATCTGTGGGCATTTGGCTCATTTCTATATTAGCTATTGCATACAGTGCTGCAGAGAACAGGAGTGAGGGATGTCTTTTCTGTAGTGTGCTTTTGGGTCTTTGTGTTATATTTCCACAAGTGGAATTGCTGGATCATATGGAAGAACAGTTCCTAGGGTGTTTTTTTGCAATGTCCATTTAGTCTTCCAAAAAGGCTAGCCTATTCCCCCCCAGCAATGAATGAGGATTCTTCCCCCCCTTCCTAACAGTCTCACCAACACTGGTTGTTGTTGCTCTTTTGATGAGTGCCAGTCTCTGAGCTACGAAGTGAGGTCTTAATTGATGTTTTGATTAGCATTTCCTTGGTGGTTAGTGATATAGATCATGTATATGTATATATATAATTTATATTTATTCTTTGAAGAAGTTCTTGTTTATTTCTACTCTCCAATTTTCGATGGGGTTGGGTTTTTTTCCCTATACAGTTCCATCAGTGCTTCATATATCTAGGGTACTAAATTTTGTCAGATGAGTGGTAGGCAAATACTTTCAGCCTGTAGGCTTTTTTCATACTGTGTCTTCATTTCCTTTGAGGTACAGAAGTTTCTTAGTATAATGTTCCATTTTATTATTTTAATCTTTGCTTCTACTTACTTGGTCAGTGTTTCATTCTCAAAGATGCCACTAGCTTCAATATCAAGTAGAATTCTGACTATATATGGACCTATTTCTCTATACTCTATACAGACCTATATGGACTTACGTCTGATACCGAGATCTTTAATCCACTTTGATTTGACTTCTGTGCATGATGCTAGAGAGAGAGGTCTGAGTTAGTTTTTCTGCAAGTAGCTGACCACTTTTCCCAAGCACCATTTGTTGAATAGGCTTTCCTTGATCCATTTCTTATTTTTGTTCCTTTATTGAAGATTAACTAATCTTTACTTTGTGTCTGGGTTTCTCTGGGTTTTCTATTTTATTCCATTGATTAATATGAGTGTCTGTCTTTATTCCAGTGCCACACTTTTTTAAATTACTACCACTTTATAGTACTGTTTGAAGTTGGGGAAAATGATGCCTCCCATCTTCTTTTTCCTGAGGATTGCTTTAGTTGTTCAGGGATTTATTGTTCCATGTAAATTACAGGAATGGAGAAATTTCTTATTATTGTAACATAATTTTCATCGTTCATCACCAGAATTTTTTATTTTTAGCTGTTACTGTGTGCCAGGATTTTTGTCAGCATGCTATTTTACAATTTATTTTTATTGGGTAATATTGGGTTACAAAGTGTGAGTGTTTGTTTTAGGGGTACAGTGTTGCTACACCACTTGTGCCATCACAGTGCCAACAGCCCTTCTCCACAGTTCACTAGACCCTTTCACTTCCCACCCCACTCTGCAGTCAGATTCTAAAAGTTTGTTTTCATTGGAATTTGTCAGTTCCCTTACTTTATTTCTTTATATGCCACATACGGGTGAGATCATTCAGTGTTTGTTTTGGTGTCTCTGCCGTATTTCACTTAGCATAACACCCTCCAGTCCCTTGTAGCAAAGAGGCAAGATTTTCTTTTCTTAGAGCTGAGTCATATGAAGCTGTGTATATGTGCCATAACTTCTTTATTACTTCATCTGTCATTGGGCACTTGGGTCATTTCCATATTTTGTTACTGTAAATAGCACCACAGTTAACATGTATGTGCATATATCTTTTCAAACGGCTGCTTTTATGTCCCAGACTTTCTCTTCTTGCTAAATTGAAATCTGAGCAACAGATATGTCCCATTTTCCTCCCTACCTTCCCACTGGTAGCACAGTCAACTCTATGGATCTGACTGTGCCAGCACTAGTCTATATGGTCTCATATAGTTATTTGCTGGCTTATTTCACTTATCATAATGATTTTGATATTCAGTCATATCATAGTGCATGTCAGATTTTCTTTCTTTTTTAAAGAGTGGATGATACTTCATTGGATATATATATGTATATATATGTAAACCATTACAAAGCTGTTCATGATTGAGTTTTAGTCATAGTGTTCCAACACCCATCTCTCCACTAGTGCATATTTTCCCAGCAGCACTGTCCCCAGTTTCCCTCCCACCCACCCCCAGTCTATATTTTATATTGGTGCTACAAAATGATATACCACATTTTATCTCTTCATCCAAAGGTAGACACGTTGGTTGCTCTTTCTTTAGGCACTGTTCTGTATTTATGCTCAGGGGTTACTCCTGGAAATGCTCAGGGACCATGTGATGACAGAGAGAACCAGGGCCAGTCATACGCAAGGCAAGTGCCTTAACCACTATCCTAGCTCTCTGGTTGCTGCTTCTTCATTTTGACTATTGTGAATAATGCTGCTGTAAGCATAGACTTTCAAACTTGAAGTATTATTTTCATTGGTTCTAGTTTTTTTTTCCTATTTTCTACTTTATTTCCATTCCATTATTTTTTCAGATGTTGACTTTTTATTTCTTTATTATTTTTGTGGTACAACTCTCCATTTTTTCCCTTTTTTTGGGGTCACACCCGGTTATGCTCAGGGGTTACTCCTGGCTCTGCACTCAGGAATTACTCCTGGCAGTCCTCGGGGGACCATATGGGATGCTGGGGATTGGCTGTGTGCAAGGCAAACGCCCTACCCACTGGACTATTGCTCCGACCCCTCAAAAACCCCCTATTAAAAAATTAATATTTTAGTACATCACCATGAGATATACAATTACAAAGATGTCCTTGTTTGGGTTTCGGTCATACAGTGTTCCAGCACCCATCCCTCCACCAGTGCCCATTTCCCCACACCAAAGCCCTCAATTCTCTCCCCCTCCCCTAGCCTGCCTCTATGACAGGTTCTTTTTTTATTAAATATTTTATTATACCACCGTGAGATATACAATTACAAAATTGTTCATGTTTAGAGGTTTTGGTCACATATCTAGTGTTCCAGTACCCTGCCCTCCACTAGTGCCCATTTCCCACCACCAATGTCCCCAATTCCCTCCGCCCTCCAATAGCCTGCCTAAATGGCAGGTTTTCTTAATCTCTTTTCTCTCTCACTCACTTTCTTTTTCCTTCTCTTACACATTGTGGGTTGCACTACCTACACTTAGAGGCCATCATGTGCATTTTTTTTGCTTGTATTTAATGTTCAGTTCTAGGTTGGTATTAGCCCTTTCGACATTTATTCACAATACATGTTCCCTTCTCTGTCTTACCTAACCTCTGACTCCCACATGTTTGCGGTAATTTCCACTTTTGGTAAGACCTCCTGATCTACGTTTCTCCTGACACTGGATTTTGGTGTCATAATACGTATATATATATATATATATATATATATATATTTATGTATGACAGGTTCTTTATCTTTTTTTCTCTCACTAACTCACTCTCTCTTCCTTCTCTTAGACATTGTGGATTACAATATATTTAGAGGTCATCATGTGTATCCCTTTGCCTATATTCAATGCTCAGTTATAGGTTGGTATTATCATTTTCAATGATTATTAGCACACTTCTCTGTCTTACCTAATCTCTGACTCCCATGAGTTTGCAGTTGATTCCACCTATTGACAAGGCCTCCTGGTTCATGTTTTGCCTGATCTTGGATATTGGTATCATACTATATATATATATATATATATGTGTGTGTGTGTGTGTATGTTTGTGTTGTGTGTGTGTGTGTGTGTATCTCAAAATAGCAAGGACAACAAGTGCTGGCATGGATGTGGGGAGAAAGGGACTCTCATCCATTGTTGGTGGGAATGTTGACTGGTAGAGCCTTTTTGGAAAAAAATATGGATATTACTCCAAAGACTAGAAATTGAGCTCCCGTTTCACCCAGCCACACCTCTTCTGAGAATATATCTTGGGAAGCTGAAAACACATAGCAGAAACACCATCTGCACTTTTATTTTCATAGCAGCACTATTCGCAGTAGCCAAAATCTGGAAACAACCAGAGTGCCCAAGAACTGATGACTGGATAAAGAAACTTTGATACTTCTACACAATGGAATACTATGCAGCTGATAGGAAAAATGAAGTTATGAAATTTGATTATAAATGGATGGACATGGAGAGGATCATGTTGAGTGAAATTAGCCAGAAGGAAAAAGACTGATAGAGAATGACTGCATTCATTCCATTCATTATAGTACTGCTCGCTTTGAATTTCATGTCACTTGTCACTTGTCACTTGTCTTTCCGTTCATCATCAATTTGCTCGAGCGGGCTCCAGTAACATCTCCATATGTCCTGTCTCATGCTAGTAGAGCCCAAGGGCATCTGCTTGCTCCAAGAATATAAAGAGCCTCAAATAATTCCATAAGATCATGGGAATGAGGTCTATAATTATTACTGGTATTTGGCATATCAAATATGACTTGGGTAGCTTGCCAGGCTCTTCCGTGTGGGTGGCATACTCTTGTAGTGGTGGGCCAGGGCTAGAACCCGCCATCCCTCCCGGTTCCTTGTGAGTGGCTGGGCACAGGGAGAGCCGGTAGCAGCTCTGTCCCATGTCTGTGAGTCTCTGGATCAGCATACCTGGGCTGAACTTGAAATAGAGTGCTGCAGGGTGGGTCTCGATGAGCCGGGCTGTGATTAGCTCTTCTACTGGGTGGAGTTCTGATGAGAGGGGAGTCCCTATGTGGAAAATGGCGGCCTTCATGGAGTTGGGGATTGTCTGGTTTATCGCGAGGCTCTGTTGGGGTGGCGGACCAGGGCTAGAACCCGCCATCCCTCCCGGCGCCTTGAATTTCATGTACTCTTCTATTTTCATATAGTGTAAATTTGAGCTAATGGTTTGAGTACAGTTCTCTTTTTTTTAGTGTAGGCATATGCAACTATAATCGTCCTAAGATGTTTCTCCAATTTTGCTGAGATACAATGGATACATAATACCATATAAGATTTAGGTTTATAGCATAATGATTTTTTATTTTATTATATCACTGTAGATATAGTTACAAAAATGCTCATGGTTAGGTTCAGTCACACAGTGTTCCAGTACTCATCCCTCCACCAGTGCACATTTCCCAGATTCCCTACCCCTCCCCTGAGCCTGCCTCTGTGGCAGACACTTTGCTCCTCTTCCTCCCCCTCCCTCGTCCTCCTCTTCTCCTCCCCTCCCCTACCCCTCTCCCTCTCCCCTTCTCTTACATGTTGTGAGTTGCAATACATACATTTAAGGATTATCATGTATATCCCTTTGCCTACATTCAATGCTCAGTTCTAGGCTGGCATTACCATTTCCAGTAATTATTAGCACACTAGTCCCTTTTTACTTACCTAACCTCTGACTCCCACACACTTGTGGTAGGTTCCAACCACTGACAAGTTTTCCTGGTCCATGTTTTACCTGGTCTTTTAATCTCATATGAGGAATTTTAATCTCATATGATTTTTTTATATCCCACAAATAAACGCAGTCATTCTGTATTTTTCCTTTTCCCTCTGGCTAATTTCACTCAACATGGTACTCTCCATGTTCATTCATTTACAGGCAAATTTTATAGCTTCATTTTTTTTCTAACAGCTGTAGCACAATGATTTTATTTGTATATATTCTGACATGATTGCCACAATAAGTTTACATCCATAATCTCATATAAATACAAATATAAAAGAAGCTTTTTTTACTTTGAGATGAGCCTACCCCTCAAGGTGTTGCAGGTGTGGCTGTGGTGCCCAGATGCATTGGCAGGTGGCAGACAGGGAGACAGACTTGTCTACACCCAGGGCTCTGCCCTGTGCGCCCTGGATGGTTGATGGTCTGACATAGAAAAAGACTGGGCCCCTGAGATGAACCCAGAGCCACTGCAGAGCCTGTCAAGCTACCCGTGGTATATTTGATATGCCAAAACCAGCAACAATAATGGCCCTCATTCCCAACTGGTGGAGATGTTTCCGGTGCCCACTCGAAGCAAATCGATGAGCATTATGCAGTTCACTTGGGAAGACAAGTGACAAGTGACTTTGAGATGAGAACTCTTAAGAATGTGCTCCCTTAACAATTTTCATGTAAACCATCTAGCAGTATTGTAGTAACCATGTTGTATATCCCTACTATGTATTTGTCTTATAGTTGGAAGCTTGTACCTTTTGCCCACCTTCATCTAATTCCTTACTCCCCAACCCTCCTGCTTCTGGAACCAGTAATCTGATGGCAGTACTCTTCATCTGAGCTCTTTTCACCTCACTTTTTCCTCGTTTTGGGTCTCCTTTTGACTCATTTTTAAATGGATGAGTGGTTTTTCAACTCCGAGATCAGACGAGATCAGGCGCGTTCAGGGTGGTAAGGCTGTAGACGAGTAGTTTTTTTTTTTTAAGTATTTTGCTATTGAGTTGTAAGATTGTTTTCTCTGTATCTTTAAATATTAACTCCTTATTAGATATATGATTTCCAAATATTTTTCTATTATATAGGATGTCTTTATTTTTAATTTTTATGTGCAGAAGTATTTTGTATTTGATGCAGACCCAATATTTGTATTTTATTTTGTACATTTCTAAAAAAATCATTGCTAAGGACCACATACAATGGTCCTTACGTTTTCTTCTAGGTGTTTTGTGGCTTTTAGTCTTACATTTTGAGTTAATTTTTGTGTGTCCTGTAAACTGAAATTGAGTTCCATCCTTTAATGTTGAATATTAGTTTTCCTAGCACTTTTTAAAATTTTTATTATACCATGTGAGATATACAATTACAAGGATGTTCATAATTGGGTCTCTGTCATACAGTGTTCCAGCACCCATCCCTCCACCAGTGCCCCATTCCCATCACCCACATCCAAAATACTCCCCCTCACCCAATCCCAGTCTGCCCCTATTGCAGGCACATTCTCTTTCTATACTCTGTCCCTGTATCTCTCTCTTCTCTTACACTTTGAGGCTTGTCCTACAAATATTATGGTTTATGCTGTCTCTATGTGCATATTCAATAGTGAGTTCTAGAGTGACATCATAATTCCCCATTCCCCATAACCTCTTCAGTTTGTTGCAACTAGAATGATCATTACAGTGTACAAATGTGAAAGATCCTGGGAAGGATCTGGTCCTAAAATCCATTATTGTCTAAGATTGTCGCACAGCTGTGGATCTGGGATGTCTCTCTTCTAGCTGTTGTCTGTGGTGGCTGGGAGTTCATAGCCACGCCCACCGACATGGAGTCTGAGGAATGGGTGGAGGAGCCCAAATCCCGCTCCAAGTACAGCCAGCATGGCCCCCTGCATGCTGAGACCTAGTACTATTTTCTGTGATGACTGTTTTTCTTATTGTGTAGTTTGATCTTTTGGGGAAGTAAATGTAATGGAAGTAAAGGAAATAAATATCTTTGTGATATTTTTATTTATTTATTTTTAATTAATATTTTATTATACCACCGTGGAATATACAAAGATGTTCATGTTTGAGTTTCGGTCATACAGTGTCCAGCACCCATCCCTCCACTAGTACCCATTTCCCACCATCAATGTCCTCACTTCCCTACCCCCTCCCCTAGCTTGCCTGTCTGGCAGGTTCTTTATCTCTTTTCTCTCTTTTATCTCTCTCTCTCTCTCTCTTTCTTCCTTTTCTTACACATTGTGGATCGCAATATATGTATTTAGAGGTTATCATGTGTATATTTTTTGCCTATATTCAATGCTCAGTTCTCGGGTGGTATTATCAATTTCAATGATTATTAGCACACTGTTCCCTTCTCTGTCTGTCTTACCTAACTGCTGACTCCCACACATTTGTGGTATACCAGGTTTTGAAGCACCCATGTGCCATGGGGATTGGGCTGTGTCCAGCTGTGCAGTCCAGGCCTTGAGGATGACTGTGGTTGTGTTGTGTGAAGTTTTCTGGCCTCCGAGAGTCTGTAAGGGGGGCAGGTGAGGATCAAAACCTGCCCCCTTCCAGGACACCCCATCAGCCTAGCACAGGGCGGACAGGCAGGGACTCTGCCCTGTGCCTGAGTACCTGGTGTCTGGTTGAGAGCCTCAGCAGCAGTTCTGGGTGGAGCCGCGAGACCTTTGTGGAGGGGACCGAGTAAGGGAGGCAACCTTCAGCTCACTGAATAGTCTGGTTGGCATGGCCGCCGAGTCTTGCATACCTGGGCTTGAATTTGGCCTCTCTCTTGGGTCGGGCTGTGTCAAGCTGTGCAGTCTGGACTTTGGGGATGACTGTGGTTGTGTTGCGTGAGTTTTTCTGGCCTATGAGAGTCTGGGGGTGGGGAGTGTCTCTGATATTTTTAATATGCCTGAGTTTATTTAATAAAGTCAGTTTTAGTTTCAGCTGTCTTAAGTATATCAGAGATTAAAAGAGCAGTCTCACAAAATATTCCAACTTTTCTTTTTTTTCCTCCCAGCTGAGGTCAGTTGATCTATCAGTCTGTCTAGAATTATACACATTTCTGGCAGCTTGGCATTCTGATGTTCAACTGAAGAAAATATCGGCTCATTTTTGAGGTTGTTTGACTGAATGGTCCAGTGGGTTGTACCTGTAATCATCCTGGCTACATAAACTTGAGAAAACAGGAAGCTTTAAAATGTCATCTCATGGGGCTAGAGAGATAGCTCAAAAAAAAAAAAAAAATAAAGACATGTTCTGCATAAAGGATGGCTGGGTTCAGTGCCCTGCACTATATGATCTGGCTTTGGTCTCCTGTACCAGATGGTTCCAGAATACCACCAAGAGCATCAGGGTCAGTAATAGCCCCTTTGTTCCAGAAGATGTGGTCCGTCACATATAATCAAAGTTTAACAAGGGATGTAGCTCAATGGGAGAGTGCATGCTTTGCGTATAAGTCCTGTGTTGATTCCCAGCACAGAGCTAAGTGAAAATAAAAAATAAAAAGAAATCTATTTTACAGTGTTTGGAAGGCAGAGGAGGATGAGGAAGAAATGCTGGTAATGGTATTTGACAGTTACATATGCAGTGCCTCTGTTCACATACTCTGGCAAATATTTGGCATATGGTAGTTGAAGTGTGGCCATTGCATTGATAGACCTGAACAGACATGTTGAGTACAGGAAACCCTTCATTATTGGAGCCTTCCCCCACCCTTTCCATGATCAGCAAGAAACAATTGGGAAACATCTTTGATTTATGAATGTCTTGGGGAGAGGAGTTGTGTGTTTATTTCTAGAGTTCACCATATTGGAAGCACCACCTTCAATATCCAGGGTATCCTTCCAGGCTTGATCCTAATTTGTTAGTCACATAATGTATCAACTTGCCACTCTCAAACACATCTTGGCAAGTAGATTTTCAGTACTGCTTTGGCTTCTAATGGCCAAAGCAAGAGACTCCTTTAGATTTCTCAGATTTGTGAAAAACAGATGTTAATTGAGCTAATGCAGAGAGAAGTTCCCAAACTGATTTGGCATATAGCCAAAGATTGTTTTTGTTTCAGAAAAACAAAAATGATTGCCCGGAAATATAATTTCCATAAGAGAACAAATAGAAAGCATCTGATTGTGCTGGAGGCAACCACTGCCCCCTGGGCCATTCTACTACCGCCTAGTTGGGCAAGTGCTGGTATCATCTAACTTGGGAAACACTGATAAAGGAGAGAATGATTAGCAAATGAAAAACTCAAGCACTTAATGTTCAGTATTTTCCCCAAATAACCAGGCATTGGGTCAGATATGACTCAGGCTGAGGACTCAGGAGACCTCAGCTTGCAGTAAATCTTACTTATTTCAGAAAACTTGGAGAATTTTAAGATCAGCAGGAAAACAAAGCAAAAAAAAAAAACCACAACCACCACCTTGTCTTACTCAAATACTCAATTGATATTTAGGCATATATGTTCATATAGGTAGATCATGGGATTATATTTTTTGATTGCCATAAAATATATACTTAAAAATTTCTTGAACTTGATCTCCTGAATAGAGGTCCAAAAGCAAATTATTTAACTCTCAAGAAATTGGCAGAAAAAAAGACCTAATTTTTTATTCCACCATTAATCATCTATGCTTCCTGGAAGAAGCATAAACTCTGGGGTCCTAGGGATTGCTCAGTAGTTGAGCATCTCCATTGTAGTCCTGAGGCCTCATGCTTGATCCCCAGAACTGCCTGTATCCACTGAGTGTGATCATGGTGTCACTGCCATTTGGGATCTTCCACCCAACCACAGAGTGTGTGATCTCAGTGAATAAGGCTTGCAACTGAAGTGTGCTATCCCTGGTGGTCCTAGAAACCTTAAATGAAAAGGAATGGGAGTGGGAGAGCATCAGCTCTGATACAGAGGAGGGGCAAATAGAAGCTTGCAAGAAGGTCCTTCGACTTTGACCCCAGTAAATCTTAGCAAATCATGTGGCTCAGTTCCTACTGTGATGTGTTCCAGAGCTGTATTTCTAAGTGGATTCTTAGGGCTGATGTTAAATATGAAAATCACCTCCTGCCCCTGCCAAACTAGCCTTCAAAAATTAAACCAGAGTGAAAATTGAACCCTTTCCCTGAAAACAAATGAACAAATTAGAACAGGGAAGGGTGTGTTTTTACATGTGGTGGTATGCAGTTTACTGCTGGCTCTGTTTTGAGCTCATCTCCTCATTCCTGAGAGTGCTCAGGTGACTGTATGCCGTGCCAGGGATCAAACCCAGGTGGACCATGTTCAAGGCAATTGTCCTACCTGCTTCACTATCTTTCTGGCCCCCGAATCATTTTAAAACTTATGACCAAAACCCAAATATGAACTTTTTAATTGTATATCTTTGTAATTGTAAAAATAAAAAAAATTAAAAAAAAACTTATTTCTTTCCAGCTTCCACATGTCCCTACAGCCTCTACCTCTCATTGCGGTCTCTTCTTCCTTTAAATCCCACAGTCCAAGTGCTCAGGGAATAAATGTTTATTCTTTGATGTAATTGTCCTCACAGCTGTATTTGGAAAGAAAAGCTGAGGTCTTCAGATGTGCTTTCCCCTCTGGGGTCTGTTCAGCTTTGAGGTAGCTGTGGTCAAGGGCAGCTGTAAGACCCTACCTGTAGAAAGGACTTCTGTGTGCCTGAACCCGACTGGGCCACCTGCCCACTCTGCCCGTCACTCACCTGATCACTTGTCACAGCTTCCCCTCAGACTCCTGACTTCTGTCTGGTTTCCAGTATCAGTGGTGAATTCGCTACTACTGTGACAATTCTGACAGTTTTGTTTTCTTTCTGCACAGCCCATAATTGAACCCAGAGCTTCATACATGCACAAGCTAGTGTGCTCCTGCTGAGCCCGGGGTGTGTGTGTGGGGGGTGAGGGGGAGGGCTTGAAAGTTTTGGCAAGTGGTTGTGAAGACATGAGAACTTGGGTTTCCTGGGGGCCTCCTTTTGAAATTCACAGGACTCAGAAATAGAAAAACAACCCAAGGCGTTAACTACTTTACCAAATAAGAAAAAAGCAGGGAAGGGGGAAGGAGAGAATAACATTTTATTATTACCAAGCGCTTGTGTTTTCCATTTTGATCATCTTTAGGTATGTACAGACAGCTGTCCAAAGGCACGTAAAAATGAACCATGAGGTTTTTAATTATTTTTAAAAAAGCAGTAAAACATTTATAGACATTAATAATTCTAATGCCATCACTAGCTCCAGCTCTCAGTTTACGGGAATGGAATGGTTCCTAAACACAGTGTTCTGTGACCAGGCAGGATGAAAGAATTCCCTTGATTACTATAAATTTCACTAAAATAAAAAAATTATCTGAGGGACTCTTCTATAGCTGGACACCCCTGTATAAATAGGCAACTCAAATGTAAACATAGTTTTCTGATACCAGTATAACAAGTACAAAACTAGTTGCAACCAGATCACTGTCTAAGTTACCCTACTATAGTGATTCGGACGCTCTGCTGCTTTGCTGCGTGATCTCTGTGTGTCTTGTCCCATTCATCATCCTCTTTTCCTGGTCAAATGTCTCAGGGTATGCTGGCAGTTTGTCTTTAGGACATTCTTCATAGTAACTGCGAACATACTTTCCTACAAACCACCCTTTATATTCTTCAGGCATTTTGCATTCCAGGCCATTATAGTGGACATTGTAGTGATGCTTTAGCCAGTAGTAGAGGTAGTGAATGTTGTAGTCACATCTCCAGGGGTTATCTCGCAGCCACAAGAGTTTCAAAAAATACAAATCTTCTAATACTCCGTAGTCAAAGTTTTGTAGACTGTTGTTTGATAAATCTAACTCTTCTAAATGAGTGAGTCCTGAAAAAGCAGCTAGAAACAGAATGTATTTATTAAACCAACAAGTACTGAGTTCATTCAAGTGTATGATGTATTATGAGGACACATAAATTTCAAGAGACTGAGTTTTCCCTATTAAAAATTATAGCAGCAATAATATAAGTTATTGCTTTTAAGTTGAGTTTTTTTTTTTTTTGGTTAGGCAAAACAGGGTTCGGGAGGAACTATCAAGGGTTGGAATCTACCACAATTGTGTGTGTGGGCAGAGGTTAGACAAGATAGAGAATTATTATGAGGACACATAAATTTCAAGAGACTGAGCTCTCCCTATTAAAAATTATAGCAGCAATAATAGAAGTTATTGCTTTTAAGTTGAGTTTTTTTTAACATTTTATTATACCACCGTGAGATATACAATTACAATGCTGTTCACGCTTGGGGGTTTCGGTCACACAGTGTTCCAGCACCCGCCCTCCACCAGTGCCCCCCAGCCACCACCCATGTCCCCAATTCCCTCCCCCAAGTTGAGTTTTTTTTTTTTTGCTAGGCAAAACAGGGCCCAGAAGGAACTATCATGGGTTGGAATCTACCACAATCATGTGGGGGGGAAGAGGTTAGGCAAGATAGAGAAAGGATCAGTCTCCCAATAATAGTTGGAAATGGTAATGCTAAACTAGAACTGAATATTGAAAGTAGATAAAGGGATATGCATGATAATCCCTCAATATATGTTTTGCAAACTACAATGTATAAAAGAAGAGAAAGAAAGAAAGAGAGAGAGAGAGAAGAAACGTACCTGCCATAGAGGAAGGTTGGGTGGGGGGAGGAAATAAGGGATGTTGATGGTGGGAAATGGGCACTGGTGGAGGGATGGGTGCTGTAACACTGTATGACTGAATGCAACCAGGAACACCTTTATAATTGTCTAACTCACGGTGATATAATAAAAAAGCTATTTTTAAAGCTATTACCCTCCTCCACCCCAACTTCTATTGTTTTTCTCAGAGTATTTCTTTAGGACAACTTTTAAGTTCTGTCTTTGCAGGGGGTTGGGGGAGCATACCCATCAGTGCTCAGGAATGACCCCTGTGGTTCAGTGCAGGGGATCAAGTGAGGGTCAGGCCATGTGCAAGGCAAGCGCTTTAACCTCTGGACTATCTCTCCAGTCCTGTATACATATCCTTTACACTAGCGTTTCTCAACCTTCTTCTAACTGTGGTCCCTTTCCAACCTAGTTTCCTTCCTATGATCCCCATCCTAGTCTCATGTCATGGCCCCTATTTATGTTGTTTTCGCTAGGGGCCCTCTTAGAAGATCCTGGGCTGCACTGGGAGTCATAAGGCCTGTAGTTGAGAAAAGCTCCTTTAGAAAACCACCAAGGGTCTTTCTCCAAGTCCTGGGAGACATATCTTTGAAAGTTTTTCCTTTGTTTGTTTGTTTTGGGCTTCTCCAGCGGTGCTGGAGGAACCACGAGGGCTATAGTCATTGGTTCCAGAGACCATGTGGTGCTGAGGGATTTAACCGAGGACCCTGAACATGTGAGGCTAAGCTCCAGCCCTTTGAGCTCTTTCCCCAACGCCCATCACTTTGAAACTGAAACATCAAAGAGGGCACTTTGTTTCCCAGTTTCTGGGAATGGTAGAAGCCTTGTTCCAAGTTGCAGAACTGTCTACTTTCACAAGACAGGAGAAGTTTGTTTTTCTCCATATCCAGCTGGTTAACTGACACAGATTACCTCCGTACCAGCTAAAGCAAGGGTGCACTGTATGACAAAGGGAATGGTAGAGTTCTTTTCTTAAGGATTAGCTTTCGTTATTATTAGAATCACAGATGTGTTGAGTTTGTATCTGTTTGGCTACATAAAATGGATTTTCTCCTGTCTTTGTAGTGTCTTAGCAGATTGCTTGTGAGGTGCATCATGTTCTGGTTTAATGCTTATTCAATAATAGAAATGTTTTCTTTTTGGGGAATGGTGGAGGAGGGACTCCCAAGCAGTGCTCAGTATGTCCGAGAGGGTGATGGACACCAGGGATTCTTGGTCAACTGGGCTGTAGGTTCAATACAAGATACAATACAAGACTGTGCCAGGGAAATCTGGGCAGTCCTGGTGGTGCCGGACACTGCCAGGGTTGTGCTGGTAATGCTCGGGGACCATGAGGTGCTGGGAATTGAACCTGGGTTGGCAAATGCTAAATATTGCCCTAACCACCGTACTAATTTCCAGGACAAAAACGGTTTCTTTGCCATTTTTATGGAGAGGATTTCTGTGTTGGGAGGTTTGGTCTTAATTATATTTCCATAACCACACACATGTATAAATGCAAAATTCTGAAATATGTTTTTACTCAAAGAAAACTTTTCCTGTGATTAAAGTGAATATAAGATTTTATTTTAAAATCAGTTATAAGTTAGCTTCTTAAAAAATGTGTTGTGGCTCATTCATTTTTTAAAGCTCCACACAAAGATATACAAAAAAAAGTCATGGATAAATGACTCAGACTATAATAATTTAAAAAAAAATCCAAAAATCCATGAATGAGCAAAATAATTCAAATGTAAGTTGTTAAGTACATACAAAAAATGCCTGGTGATGGTTTCATAGTTTCTTGGAATATCAGCAAACTCTGACTGTACCTAGAAAACATGCTTTACTTAATTTAGGGGGGGGGGGGGGAATTATATTCTAGTAGAGTCCAAAAGCAAAATATTTTTTATCAACAGTTTGAAAACATCTGGATGTGTTTTGGCCAGCTCTGGCAGTTATCAGCTTTGAATCCATATGTATTTGATTTTTCTGGAGGATGACTGTTTTTAAAGTAATTACCAAACACATAACACAAAAGAGACGGCAAAAACTGCTTTTCCCCTTTCAAGAATAAAAACATTTAAATTTACAATTATCTTTATTTCAGACAATTTGGTGTTGCGGGATATTCCAGACACCTAAGCAAATTATAGGTGAATCCTGATTCCAATATATTTTTCAAAATAATGTTTTTATTTTAAACATTTTCTCATTATAATTTAAAAATACTCTTGTTAGGGACTGGAGAGATAATATAGGGGGTAGGGCATTTGCCTTACATGCATGCTGCTGATCTAAGTTTGATTTCTGATACCATATATGGACTCCCGAGCCTCCTCAGGAGGGATAACTGAGTGCAGAGCCACGAGTAAGCACCACTGGATGTGGGAAAAAACCAAAACCCAAAACAAACAAGCAGAAAGTAAAGTACTCTTGTCAGACCATACAAAGTTCTTATTTTGAATTTTGAAACTATGCTCTGATACTAGTACCATTAACTTCTTTATTATTTTCTTATCAGATAAAAATCCGTGCTTCTTTCTGGAAAGAATTCTTTCTCTATTGGTGCAAAGTAAAGACTTGTGGAAAGAGGTTGGGAGTTGGTGGTTGGGGGGGGAGCAAAAGGTCAGACCTTGTAAAGATCTAAGTAAGTTGTATTCTCTCCTATTTTCTAGCATGCTGAGGGTCAATCTCACCATTTCTTCTTTTTTTTACCATTTATTCTTCTTAACACAAGGTCAGTCCTTCAGATTGAAAGAATGTATAAAGCCCCTCTGACTTTATTTTATTTTATATGAGTCACACCTAGCTGTGCTCAGGACTTCCTCCTGGGTCTGTGCTCACAGATAATTTTGGCAGCACTTGGGGAACCAGGTGAGCCGCATACAAGGCAGGTCCCTTACTCAGTATAGTATCTCTCCAACCCCCAGAAAGTTTGGCATTTTGTTTTTTTGGTCCACACCCAGCAGTGGTTGGAATTTACTCCTGACCCTGTCCACAGGGATCATTCTTGGTGGACTCAGGGGACCACATGGGGTGCTAAGGATGAATCCGGGTTGGCTGCATGCAAGGCAAGTGCCCACCTGCTGTACTATTGCTCCAGCACCATGGGAATCATTAGTTATTAAATGAAACAAAACCCTGAACCAAAAACTTTTTTTTCCCTTTTCTACATTAATGTCTGATATCTGATGAAGCTGTTCTTTACACCTCTTAAATTCTGGCAGTTCTCAACTACTTCTGTTTACTGAACAGAGTATGTCATTATGTGCTCAGGCAGAATTCCATCGCAGAGGCCCTGTTAGAAGGTCTTTGTTTGAAAACAGTGTTAGGTTATTTTGACCTATATAAGAACAGAAAGCGTTCTGGTTCCAGAAGTCATGTTATGAAAAATGATAGTGTTTATTAGATGCCCAGTGCCTATTAATGGAGAAAATATTTACCTGGGACTAAATCGGACAAAGAAGAAAAAAATAAATATACTACTAGAAAAAAATCTCATGCTAAATGAAGTCAGTCAGGAGAGGAACAGGTACTGAATGATCTCTCCTAAAAGCCCTATTTAAAGAAACAAAGTGGGGCCGGAGTGATAGCCCAGCGGGTAGGGCATTTGCCTTGCATGCGGCTGGCCTGTGCCGGCCCAGGTTCGATCCCCGGCATCCCATATGGTCCCCGAGCACCGCCAGGAGTAATGGAGTAATTCCTGAGTGCAGAGCCAGGAGTAACCCCTGAGCATTGCTGGGTGTGACCAAAAAAGAAAAAAAAAGAAAGAAAGAAGAAGGAAGGAAGGAAGGAAGGAAGGAAGGAAGGAAGGAAGAAGGAAGAAGGAAGAAGGAAGAAGGAAGAAGGGAGGGAGGGGGGGAGGAAGAGAGAGAGAGAAAGAAAGAAAGAAAGAAAGAAAGAAAGAAAGAAAGAAAGAAAGAAAGAAAGAAAGAAAGAAAGAAAGAAAGAAAGAAAAGAAAGAAAGAAAGAAAGAAAGAAAAAAGAAAGAAAGAAAGAAAGGAAAGAAAGAAGAAAACAAATAGCCAACGGCTTTGTAACTGAACACTTAGAGCACAGTTCTGAGTTTGTCTGGAGGGGTGCAATGGGATGGGGTGAAGGTTGAGAGTTCTTTGGGTCAGGGAGAGAAACAGACACTGTGGTGGTGGGTGTGGTATTGGAATGATGTAAGAAAGCATGAAACTATCGTTAACAGTATTGTAAGCTATAGTACCTTAAGAAGGTTGCTGGAAAATATAATAAAAGGAAACAAAAACATACAGACATATAAGAGCTCATGTTGTGTATTAGCAAAGTAAATTGAAGGATAAACAAGATTAAAAGTCCTTCAGGAGATCCCAAGGATAGAAAAGTAATCATGGTAGTTATGGAAATTTAGTCATGAAGGGAAATATCACTACAAGTAAATAAACCCCGATTGTACTATTACCTATGTCTACATTGTCTTCATTTTTTGTCTATTTTTTCTTTATGTACCATAGTTCTAGTATACTAGAATAATTACTGCTCTGTTAGTCATTACTTCAATAGCTTGAACTTAGGTCATATAATAACTAGTCATATAATAACTTAGGTCATATAATAACTAGTCTTTAGGTCTATTTTAGAGATAGCTCTAAAACTGGTTTGCATGGATATATTTGCTGGTTGGTAATGAAGGCATTGGATAATAGTTTCAGAAGGAAATAAGATAACTGCCTCATGGACCTGCAACTTGGTGCACTTATTTGTAGATGTTTGCTTCTCATGGAGTGCAAAAACACTCTCTGCCCTAGATTCTACATCCTGTGGCTCAGCTTTGTAGGACTGTCTACCAGTTTAGGCATTCTAAAACGATGATTGTTTCATTTGGGAAAGGCCATTTTTCTAGTATTGCTTTGTGAAAGTAGTGAAGTGAAATTACTTTGAGCAAACCATTTAAAGATATTCCCAAATTTACTCTATTTGTATAGACTCAGCTATGAAACTATAGCATACTGCTATCTCTTTGGACATTTTAAAAGCTGTGATTTCTATATAGTTAAAAGATGCTATGAATACTAAAATATGTCTTTGTGGCTCCAGAACATCCATTCTCAGCTTCCACTTCTACAAAGCTAAAGTCCTACCCTCTATTCATAATTTAATGGTATTAAATTACTATTAAGAAAAGCAGAAGCAATTGTCTTCAATATATTTGATATTAACGTTGTGTTAATACTAGTATTACTAATAATATTCATAACCAGGACTTTTCAATTGGAAGTAGTACTATGAAACACATATGTTTGTTATAAATATGATCAACAGGATGATAGTCTCAGTTATTTCCAAATCCATTATGTTAACTTTCAATGTTCACCTCTTCAGAAAAGAGGTTTTGTTTTGCAAATGGAGAAGGTATTTGAAAGACAGAAAAGGAAATAGATATTCATCTATGATTAGACAAAATATGTCTGGCTGTGGTTTGAGCACATTTTATCTTCATTTATAGGCTTAGTGTTTAGCAGATTGTTTCCCATTTACTTCAAACAGATTGTTAAAAATCTTACTTTGAACAAGTTGGGATATAATGAATAACAAAGAAAATGCAACTCTGAATTCCTCTTTAGACATTACTATATGCTAGTTCCTAGATCCCAGCAGGATGGCAGTTCGCTTCCACTTTCAACTAAATAATCAATGAAATAGTGACTCTGAACCTGGGCCAACTCGAGGGGCTGGAAGGGAAGACAGCAGGGGGAAGGCAGGAATACCTGTCAGTAAGATCACCCTGTTTCTTGAATGGTGAGAGGAGGAAATCTGGCCTGGAGCATGGCCAGAGTGAAACAGGGGCTTTCCTCTGAGAGCCCTGGGAAAAGAACTGAAGAGCATCATTTCACAACCGAGTGTCAGGGGAGCAGAGGGATGCTGGCTATAGTAGAGAGATGCTCCAGACAGCAAGCAAAGAGCCAAGGAGCAGAAACTACAGATAGAAACAACCTCCACACAGCTGCTGTGGGTATCTGAGGCATCTGGTGTTTCCCATGACTGCCATCAAGGTGCTTGTCCAGAGTGGGTACTAACACCTTATCCGGGGACACCTGGGCACCCACAGCTGTAATTTGATTGTGGAATGTATCAGGAAATTGAGTGATTGCAAATGTGGCCTCCTCATAAGAGGTTTTCTCTCCATCTGGCCCTGGGTTAATGCAGCACATCTGTTCTATCCGCACAGGGCCGTTTGCTGGGATAGTGTTCAAGCCCAAACAAATATACTCCAGGACACAATTTAAGTGTTATAAACTAAATAAAAGACTGTTCTTAGCATCAAAGGGGGGAAACAAATTGCACATAAGGGAATTTCTTAAGATTATCCATAGAAATCAGGGCCGGAGTGATAGCCCAGCGGGTAGGGCGTTTGCCTTGCACGCGGCCGGCCCATGCCGGCCCGGGTTCGATCCCTGGCATCCCATATATTCCCTGAGCACCGCCAGGAGTAATAGTAATTCCTGAGTGCAGAGCCAGGAGAAACCCCTGAGCATTGCTGGGTATGACCCAAAAAGCAAAAAAAAAAAAAAAAAAAAAAAAAAAAAAAAAAAGAAATCATTTAAGACAGAAGGGAATGACTTGAGATAATGACTTGAAATTCTAAAGGAAAAGGCAATAAGAATATTCTGCTTTGTTATCATTTGGGGTAGAAGGAAGAATAAAGAGACTTGCATATTAAAGGTCTAGGACTGACTTGCCTTTTATCAGTCCTTATCCTGCCCAACATGTCCAGGGCGGCAGAGGTGGCTGGGGAGAAAGTGACCGACTCTTTCCCCTTTCTGCCTCACATAAGCCACCCATGAGGCCCACCTACATCAAAATGGGCCAGAAAATTGGTGTTTGGTTTGTTAGCCCCAAATTTTCTTTTTTTTTCTTCTTCCTAACAGGAGACTTGAATCAAGAAGCCATTCTTTGGTCATTTGATTTTTTTTTAACATGGATGTATGTAAATTTTGTTTGTTGTTTGAGTACCTGGATACCAGACCAGACCCAACCACTCCAGACCCACAGCTGCGGCAGCTCAGCTCCACGTGGAAGCAACCCATGGAGCCTATTTTTGGGGGGGCGGTAAAAGGGCTCAGCCAAACCCTCGCTGAGTTCAACATAGCTCCAAAGATTCACTCACACGTGCAGGAGAGAGGGCCACACTGGCCGGACTTGGAGCAGCAGTGCGATAGTCTTAGTACTGGATGTTAGTATAAGATCCTTCCCAGGATCTTTCACATTTGTACACTGTATACAGTTCCAGGTAGTTTCTAGCCATAGCCTGTAATCTCAGTGAACCTAGCAAGAAGCCAGATGAACCCCCACCATGAGGTCAGATATTCTCAACATCCAGACTCCACAGCTCCTCAGAGCTCCACCCAAGAGAAAACCTGATCTTTCCCCTTTGAGTTTCATCAGTAAATGCTTGAGATGAGAGCCTTCTACTGAGAGTACACCACCCTACACAGCTGAGCCTGGCAAGCAACGGGGGCTCTTACGTGGGCTGGTCTGCTGGTTGGGTCGGGGGGGAGTCTAGTGGGGCGGGCGTGGGGGGGGGCTGGCGTGTGGGCTCTGCGGGGTGGGGGGGCCGGGGTAGACCGCTGCCCCGACTGCCTCTGCCTGGTGAGCAACCTGTGTTTTATTTGATATGCCAAAAAACCAATAACACTTATGGACCTCATTCCCATGACCTGAAGGAATGGTCTGAGGCTCTTCATGTTTCTGGAGTGAGCAGATGCTCTTGGGCTACACTTGCTTGGAACAGGATGTATGGAGATGTTACTGGTGCCAGCTTGAGCAAATGGATGAACAACGGGAAGACAAGTGATACAAGTGATACATATTAAAAATTTTAAAAGCACACTCAGTACCATTGATCTGGCATTCTAAAAATTAAGGATCTCTTATAAAATGAGAAATAGTTTCACCTAGAAGCAGTAAGATACAAAAAATAATACAATATGAGGTGGGGGCAGAGAACTGTGATCCACTAAGATGAATGTAAAACCAGGGGCCAAAGCAATAGTTCAATGGGTAGGGCGCTTGCCTTGCCAGTGGCCCAGGTTCGATCCCCTGGCATTGCACATGGTCCCCCAAGCACTGCCAGAGTAATTTCTGAGTTCAGAGAAAGGAGGAACCCTGACTATTGCTGGGTGTGGCTCGCCAAAACAACACTAAAAAACAACAATAGCAGTAAAAAATAAAATAAATGTAGTATCAGTTTGCCTAATAAGCCAAAAAATAGAGACTTTACATATAATCCCCAGGACAGCCTTCAAATTCTATTGAAGAAAACATAAACAGTTGAAGAAGGAATGGAAACATAATACAAAGGAATAATATTGAAGTATAAGAGAAGAAAATACATGGAAAAACAAAAGGATCCTAACATTTTTTAGGTGCATCATTAACATATTGTGGATTGCAAGCACAAATTCTTAACTTTTTAATATATTTTACAAAAACGTTTTTATTTGGCCCACTGAAGCACTGTTGCCTAGTAATAGAGAATATTATATGTGATAGGAAAGCAACATTTTGGCAAACTTATATCCAAAGTCTAAACAGCTAATTCAGACATTATGCTTAATTTCAGAAAACTAAATTTTATTTACTATAGCATTGCCTGGGAAGAAACTCAGAGAACACTTACTACCCATAGGGCTGTTGTATGAACTTACCTGGATCTATGTATTCAATGCCATTGCTGCTGAGGTTTAGTTTCTTTAGTTCATAAACATCTTCAAACTCCTTGGGCCGAAGTTGCGTGATTTTATTGTATGCTAAGTCAAGTTTAACAATATCTGGAGGGATGTTTTTTGGAACTTTCTTCAGCTCTGGAAAAATTAATAACATTCATGTTATAAGCTTTTCTCTTAATCCTGTTTTCCCTGCCACTCTTACACCTGTAAGTGAAAAGTCATTTTTTAAAGGGGAGGTATCTAACACTAAAGAATATTCGTAGAACAAACCTGCTAAATATCACCAAAACACAGCCAACCTAAGACATCTACTTAGAGGAGCAACTATCACTCCTTGCTGGGCCCAGAAACACTCCAGGAAGGAGTGGCAGGAATTCAAGAGGACAGTGAGCAGTCAGTGAAGGTGGTACACAGGTGATGTGGAGTACACAGGTGATGTGGAGTACACAGGTGATGTCACCTGGTACACAGGGCTGGTGATGTGGAGTGTGAGCCTAGCTGTCACTTGGGAAACCTTAGGGAAAATGGAAATGAGATCAAATCAAACCACTCTTGTGTGTGTCATCTCCCGTTCCTTTCCTGCTACTCTTGGAATTTTTTTTTAACTTTTTGAGTCACACCCGTGACGCTCAGGGTTACTCCTGGTGGAGCTTTGGGGACCATATGGGATGCTGGGGATCGAACCCGGTTGGCCGCAGGCAAGTCAAATGCCCTACCCGCTGTGCTATCGCTCCGGCCCCCTTCTTGGAGTTCTTATAGTTACTTACTGTAATAAGTAACTTGTAGTTACTTATTACATCTTCATTTTGTCCGGCTGCTCAGGTTCCTTAGGCCCACAAATTAGCTCACGTCTCACGGCTCTAAGAGCACAAATGAAAATCTCTTGACCTTGCTCACTTTAAAGCTTTGTCCTATTTCTCTTTCCTTGAGAGTTGAAATTCAAGAGACTTAATTGCCTCTGCTTCCATATCTTCCATGACTCACAATCTTTATGAATTAATAAATAAATACATTGAAGAAGATACTGTGAAATAAGTTTATGAAGATTGATATTCGTATTGCCCCTTTTGGTACAGAATAATCGAATTGCTAATAAAGCTGTAAGATATTTTTTCAAAGGCCTAAGTCCTGAATAAGGTGCTATGAAGCCTTTAGGGAGCTGGAGGGCATCATTGTCCCTGGGAGCATCTTGGAAGCAGGCTGTTTACTAGGAGTTGCTTGCTGAGCCCACATTTCCTGGGGCTGAACATGAGGGTGGTGGATGACAGAGACCTCCCAGGAACCATGGCAGGACACAGTAAAGTTGTCTAACCACAAATAAATGGGTAGGAAGAATGTTTCTGAGAACACACTGAAACCCATTTAAAGTAATGTGGTGAACCTGGGGGTGCTGGAGAAGGACTGAATTGCTGAACCCACTTTGGCATAGTCAGCAGCAACTCTGAGTAAAAATAGAATCCACAGTAGTACGAGGATATGCAAAGCAAAGCCTTTACCAAATATGTCTTGGAAAAAAATGGGAAAAGTTTATGAGTTAAAAAGAAGTTTTTTACTCATTGTGTTGATGAGTGAAAAATAAAGTTCTTTTCTTTAATTCATTTATCTTATGCTTGAATGAGAATTGCAAACATTGATGTAAAAGTATGTTTGTCTCTAATAAAGATTATATAATTTTCTTTAACTGGAAGTCAGCTTTGGTCAGTGTCTACATTTCTAGACCAGGCACCACATGGTTATTTGCAGCTACCTCAAATTCTTGGTAAACCCTCAACAAATACCATATTTACTTGATTATCACCCTTTCAAGGTTCCTCCCTCAATCAAACTGTGTTGATTTTTGAGGAGGAAAACGGAAAATGTTCTCTATGTAATTTCCCACTTTTAGGTTCTTTTTTAGTAGTTCTGTCAAAAATGTCAGAACTACTTTGAAATCTTGGTAGTAGTAGGAAAGAGACATGAATAACCCTGCTTATTGCAAATAAAAAAATTCTTAGCTATTGTTCAAAACAGTGGTTCAGTTAACTTTGAAGGCAGCTGAGAACAATTTATCTGCATAATTATCCCCAGTCTTAATCTTAGCAGTAAAGTGATTTCTTAAAAATAGGATATTATATTGGCAGATGTGAAGTTAAAAAGGCATTTGAAAATCTCTTTCTTGTATTTTTGGCAAGTACACTGACCTCAACATAGCATAAATATGCCTTTTAGCTAATTCACATTAATTTCCTTTGAAGGACTACGTTTGTTGGCAGAGTGATCTCCATGTGAATAAAACTTATTTCTTTGTCTTGATGTCAGATATTTAAGGCAAGAATAGTGATCTTGTGGTGTATGTGGTCAACTTGGCACATATTGAGTACCTTATACATGCTGTCTGATTCATCATCCATCAGCTGGGCAAGTCACAACCCCTAAGTCTATATAAGGGTTTACCGTGTTTGGTCACGTGCAGCATTACATCCTTGCACTGAATCTCTGTTCCCACTGGCTAAGAGTTGCTATTAGGGCCTCCAGTACCTGGCCACTGTTTGAGAGGGTCCCTACTTCCTGTTCCCCCTTCAAAAGAAGACAAAAATGTCCTTCAGTTTATTATCTAAATAGCACAAATTCCAATTCACGAACTCATTAACATTTAAAGAAGTACATCATAAGCTTCATTTATATTGCTTTTCAGTATGTGTATTTTTTTGTACAGGGGAGAAAATTTATGGGGGCATGTCTAGAGGTTATATTTAAACCAGTTGAGGAAAGAAAGCAATTAATACATTTCTATTTTTATAAGTTGATGTTTACTAAGAGAAAAAGAGACAAAAATGTCATGGGGGGGAAAAAAAGGCAAGCATAAATAGTCTCCCTGGAGAGGGAGAGGCTTAAGAGTAAAGAGATCATTTAAAAAACCCAGAAAGTTATTTCTTAACATATCATGTCTTACTAAATGCCAGCATAGTCTAGATGTAGAAGTCTTTAGTTTGGTGTTGGTGGTGTTTTTCTAAGATATTATTGAACTCTTTCTATTTCTCTTTATCACCAGATGCAGTATGTACTGTCTAAATTCAGTTTGAGGGTAAAACTTCAGCAATTTCAAGTTATTTTTCTAATCAAAGTATAAAATTAGCTCTATATTCACTTTCAAATATATAATTCAAAATTTCAGTCCAGGTACCACAAAGGAAATCCTAGTAAAACATGCTCATCACTGTGAAGCTCTCTGTATCTGAGGTAATAATGTGAGGGATGTGGCGCCCAGTCTGGCTGCAGAGAAATGACATAGGCTGACAAACTTTGTAGGATTCTTTCGTGTTTCTGTGAATGACACAGCTACTTGTGTGAAGATTGTCAGATTTATTCTGCCAGGCAGCAGGCTCAGGTAGACCAAGTTTCAAATCTTAGTATTAACTTTGTTCCTACAAGACTTCAGCTAAGTGAGGAAATGCCTTCGTGTCTCCTTTCCCTAGCCATAAGCAGCTTAGAGCCCAGCCTGTGTCTTGGACAGCATGTCTGTAGAGTGTTGGCAGTGTAGAGGATTCTCAAGGAGCACAATCTCTCAAGTTTATGGTATCTATCCCAGGAGGGTCTTGCCTATAAAATAGATGCTACTGATGTCACTGATTGATAAAGAGTTCTAGGGTGTAATAGTAAGTGAGTCTTGGCTATGGTATGATCTAGTCGGGTGCCTTCTTCCAGAGTAAAAGATAGTGTCAAAGGCTAGAGCATAACTTTTCTGATGAGTGAACAAATTTACTCTTGGTTATGTTGCTTGTTTCTTCAACATCATTAAATTCTTGCCTGCAGTTCCCTTAAAGGAGATAAAGTCTCTGTGTGCCTATTAATCTTCCGTTTTTGTCCTTAAACCAAACCAAACAAAACATTCCAAATCCAGTGAAAGAAATATCGTGGTATTCTGTGGAACCCTAATTTGATGATGGGTCTCTTGTCACAAATTTTAATTTATTATGCCATAAGTAAATAGATATGACCATGAATAGATATGGTTTGTTACCATAAAAAAGATTAGCAATTATTCGGGTACACTTTAAACACATGCTTGCTAATATATCAACAGTCATTATTAAAATCTCCTAGCTGGAGTCAAAATATATGAAGAGCTCATAAAACCCCCTAATAATAAGAGTAATCAAAGGACAAAAGACTTGAGCAGTTACTTCTCTACTGAAGACAAGTGAATGATCAACGAACACTGAAAACAGGCTCAACTTCACTTGTTAGGGAAATGTAAATCAGAGCCACAGAGAGAAGTCAACGTAACTCTGAGAATGGCCTATCTCTGAGACTGGCAACAGTGCATGCTGGTAGGAGGATGGAGAAACAGGAACTGAGCACTGTTGGTGGAAATGTGGATTGTTATAGGCTCTGTGGAACATGGAAAAGAGATTCCTTACAACAATAACACAACGACAGAAAAATAGGAATACATATGATCCAGTAATTCCTCTTCAAGGTATTTATCAGAAGAATATGAAAACACTAAATCAAGAAGATACTCATATCCCCGTGTTTAGTCACAATACCAAAGATATAATAACCACTTAAAAACTCTTCGACAATTGTGTAGACAGAAGTTGTGCAGGATACTAATCAACTATTATAAATAATAGATTCTAATTAGTATTATTGTAAATAATAGATACTGTCTCTGTGGATTACTCAATTTCTCAAGCGTGTAAACAAATCCATCAAATTACATGATCCGATACAATCTGTGACCTTTCGTGGACATAGAAGAACTGTTAAGGTTTTGGAGCATGCTTTCTCTCCTTTTATTTATTTTTGTTTTTTGGGGGTCACACAAATAGATATAGCATTTATAAGTAATAGATACTAATCTTTTATTTATTTATAAATAATAGATACTAATTAACTATTATAAAACATTAAATCTTGCTTTTTTTTCTTTGATGACAACATGAAGTGATGATGGAACCTGAGGTGATGATCCTTAACAGAAAAACACAGAAAGTAAAAGACAGTTCCCTGGTGGTTTCTCTCTAGATGGAATATAAATAGCCAAATAAAAATAAACACAACAAAAATAACTCATAGATGGTGTGAAAATATGCTGGTTACTACAGGGGAAAGGGAAGGAAAAAAAGATGGGAAAAGAGTGGTTTGCGCAAAAAATACGCAGCGGAAACACCATCCCTACTTTTATGTTCATAGCAGCATTATTCACAATAGCCAGAATCTGGAGGCAACCAGAGTGCCCGAAAATCGATGACTGGATAAAAAGCTTTGGTACATCTACACAATGGAATACTATGCAGCTGTTAGGAAAAAATGAAGTTATAAAATTTGCCTATAAATGGATGGACATAGAGAAGATTATGTTGAGCGAAATTAGCCAGAAGGAGAGAGACAGATACAGAATGACTGCATTTATCTGCATAACATAAATATATATGTACATATTATGATACCAATATCCAAGGTCAAGTGAAACATATATCAGGAGGTCTTGTCAAAGGTGGAAATTATCACAAACGTGTGGGAGTCAGGAGGCTAGGTAAGACAGAAAATGGAACAGTGTGCTAACAATTGTCGAGGGTACTAATGCCAACCTAGAACTGAGCATTAAATAACTGAGCATTAAAAGATACACATGACAACCCTTTAATGTATGTTCTGTAATCCATAGTCTGGAGGGGAAGGAAAAGAGAAAGAGAGAGAGAAAGGGGAAAGAAATCAAGAACCTGCCATGGAGGAGGGCTGGGGGAGGGGGAGGGAACCGGGGACGTTGGTGGTGGGAGATGGGCCCTGGTGGCGGGATGGGTGCTGGAACACTGTATGACCAAAACCCAAATATGAACTTAATTGTATATTTTTGTAATTGTAAAATAAAAAATTAAAAAAAAAAAAAATGGGAAAAAAAAGATGGGTTGCAGGGTCAGTTTTGTAGTGTGACAGCCTCAGCATTTTGATGGTGGCCATAGTGAGGCATGTGCACATACTGAGGTGTGTAGCTCTATGACAAGTTCTATAGTATGCGAAAACCAGTTCTACATAAAACTTTATTTAAATAGAACATCTCCCCATCTGTTGTTTCATGCATTTCTCCTGTATATGCAAATTCTGCACAGAACTAGCCCAAGATTATTTGGGATATACAACTCATTGGTGTTTTCAGGAGGTAGCTAATCTTTAGTCTCAGTTGAGAGAGTTAAATGCTTCTCTTAATATTTTTTGTTTTTATGTTTTTGTTTTGGAGCCATAACTGGCAGTGCTCAGGGATTATTTTCTGCACTCAGGAATCACTTCTGAGTTATTCACTTTCTCTGCACTCAGGAATCACTCCTGCCATTGCTCAGGGGATGCTATGGAATGCTAGGAATTAACCTGGGTTGGCTATGTGCAAGGCAAGCGCCTTATCCTCTGAACTATTGCTCCAGCCCCTTTCAATATTTTTATGTCTTGTTTGCAGTAACTTGGGATTAATGAAGATACAAGATGATAGCAACTATTTACTGAAGTCTTGAGGCTGAATTACAAGAATACTCTATGTACTATCACTCTTCCACCTTGGGCTTCCCTCTCAGCTGTTTATTCCACACGTGGTTTTCCTTGAATTCATCCATTCCCCATATAAATATTTCATGTTCTGACTACAGCATAAGAGGTTACTGGGTTTGGTTGACCAGTGGTTCTCAGAGCTGTACAGCTCTCAATCACTGAACAGATTTAAATATATAGGAATCTGATTCCCACACTCCCCAGATATGATTGCGTTGTGTCTGGTCCACAGCCCCATGAGTTGTAGTAGCAGATACTGGGAATTTAAGATATTCTACATAAAGGAAGTTTGAGATTGGAGGAGCTGGAAACAGCATTTGCCCTTGTTTCCACCTATTGTTTACCTAACTACATAAATAACAGTGGATTAAGATTAAGAATACCTGACAGCCACACCTTTTAAGCAGATGCACACCTGTAAAGGTACCTCTCCTAAGCACAGTTTCCATCCTCCTTGAATGTCCCCCCAAATCACCTATCATCCTGGGTCTGGAATCCAACAAGTTTGAGAGTAAATTTCAGAGACACCATCCATGGAGGGATGCTGAATGGTTATAGGGTTCAAAGAAGTGTTCATCATCTATGAAGGAGAAAAAGGAAAGAAATCACAAACCTTTCATTTTGCAGTCCAGTGTTTGGATGGGAAACACATAATTGTGGCAGAGAGTCAAGTCTTCCACTGGAGGTCTCCCCGACACGAGGGATCACGGGGTCTGAGGGCTCCCTTTTCTTCATTACATATCTCTTCAGAATTGACTTGCTTCAGTTTTTGATTTTTTAGTTCATGGGGACTTTCGCACTTGGCATAGTTGCCCAAGTTTCGGTTCCCTGGGACCTGCAACATGGAGATGAGCGATTCCATTTCACAGGTACAGCGCCAGGGGTTGTCGTAAAGACGCAGGTAGCTCAGGAGTGGAGTCCAAATGAACACCTCCTCCGTCAGGACTTTGATCTGGTTGTGCTGCAGTAAGAGAGTGGTAAGTTTGTTTAAACCGGAGAAAGCCTCTGGCTCAATTTTGGAGATCTCGTTCTGCTGTAGATCCAGGCTCTTCAGCTTCTTAAACACGGAAAACATGTTGTTCTTCAATACCCGGATCTTGTTTCTCGCTAACAGCATGTGCAGCAAATCTTGAGGCCAGCCAGGCAGCAAATACACTAGTTTCCTCTCTTGACAGTCTAAGTATTTCTCGTGAAGATACATATAAACCTCGCAGGGGAGGCCTGGTGCATAGCGTTTGACGGGATTGGAGCCTCGTCGACCTCCACCCACCCGGCCATGGCCTCCTCTGCTCTTTGAACCCCCTGGGTTTGCTCTTCTGAGCTCTGCTGCTTTACAAAAGAAGAGCAGGATTATGATGACAACCACACGCATGCTGACATTCAGCTGGCCCCAATTACTTGCTGTGACAGATGGAACAATGAAAGTATTCCTTTGAAACCCAAGTCTCAGTAATTTTAACGAATGCAGTTCAGGAACAATGGGACACAGCTGAGGTTCCAGGCGTCCCTAGGTTGCAAAAGAAAAACAAATGAAAATTGAAATTCAGAACTATTTTGAACACTGCCTTATTGATGGATAACACCTTTTTATTTATTTTTAGCAAAGGCAGAGCAATTAATAAGGGCGTATATAGAACAAGGGCAATGGAAGGGACTCTGCAACCTTTTATGTGTCTAGTTTATTGGCTACATGTTCTGCTCCTGAATTAGGTTTTGTTTTGGGACATACCTAGCATTGTGCAGGAGCTATTCCTGGATCCATGGTCAGGAATGGCCCCTGAGTGTTGCTTAGCGTGCCTTATGTGGTGCTGGGATTTGAACCAGGATGGGCTATATACAAAGCAAGCACCTTAACTATCTCTCCAGATCCTGCGTACTGAACTAGAATCAGGCTGTCCTATTTGCTGAATGGCATAACCTGTAATTAGTTATTTGACCTCATATCTCTGAAATGGAGTTGAGATTATCGGCCATAGTATTGTACAGTGGATAGGGAATTTGCCTTACATACAGATAACTTGTTTGATCCCCTGCACCCCATATGATCCCCTGAGCCAGCCAGGAGTGATACCTGAGTGCAAAGTCAGGAGTAAGCCCTGAGTGCCACTGGGTGTGGCCCTCTAGAAACAAAACTGGAGTTGAGATTAGCAGATATTGTTGGGAGGTGAAACAGATTTGTGTGTAGAAGTCACTTCACAATGTTTGTTCCAAGGGAAGTACTTCACAGTGCTAAGACTTAGACTTGTCGACATTGAAGCCTGTATTTTATCATCACTTTGGATTTAAGATCAAAGGCCTAGAACTCTAATAACTATCTGAGTGGGTTTGGCCCATTTCCTATCAAATTGGTTAAATCCTCAGTGATCAAGCAGCTGAAAGTAGGCTCTAGAAAGGCTCAAGGTTAACGAGCTGTCCTTGTTTCCTACAGCTCCAGTGATGATACGGTGCTGAGGCAGGCTCCCTTGCACCCAGGGCTGAAAGGCTTGCACATGCATTTGCAGTGCTTGCCTGGGGTCCCACCCCTTCGATTATGCTGCATGCCCAGATGCAGTTTGCAAGCCACATTCCTTAGCAGCAGTGATTGCTCACTCCTGGCAAGACCAGGAGCTGCCAAGGTCATGCCAGAGACTGTGGCAGCAGTTGGATCAAACCCATGGCCTCATGTTTGCAAGGCAAGCTCTCTCTGCTGAGTTCTTTCCCTAGCCTTCCCCCACTATACTGAGCTCAAATTTACTTTCTCAGTGTTCTCTGACTTCTCTACTTAAGTTAAATTTGTCTCCATCATTCTGTATTGTCTATTCCCTTGTTTTGTCTCTCCATATGCCATAGTTTTTAGTGAAATCATCCAGTAGATGTCTTTCTCCCCGCTGATTTATTTCATGTCACAGGATACCCTCCACTCCCAGCACATTGCAATGACTTGCATGATTTCATCTTGTCTTCAATTTCATAGTATTCCGTTGTGTAGACATACTACAGCTTCTTTATCCATTCATGTCTCATTGAACATCTGGACTGTTTCTATACCCTAGCTGAGCACTGTAGTGGACATAGGTATGCATGTATTTTTTAGACTTAATGTTTTTGTGTTTGTGATGTGGTTGGGAAGGGGGTGATAGATGCCAGGAAATGGAATCACTGTATCATATGGAAGCTCTAGTCTTGCTTTTTTGGGGTTTTGCCATACTGTTTTCTATAGAGGTTTAGATTACAAAATTCAGATGACCAAGCAGTGTGGGCAAGGAGGGAGGAATGGAGAGATGGACTAAAGGTGACATAGGGCAGCATTGAAGGGTCTAGGTGAAGGCCCTTCTGGTGGTGGGGCCTGTGCAGTAACCATGTACCTCAAAATCATTAATATTAACACTATTTTACCATGTTACCTAAACTCTATAACCGAAAACAAGTTAAATTGGATTTCATCCCATTTACTGACCACTCTTTACCCTCTGTCTTGTCTTATTACTTTCTCCACAGAACTTATCTTTATCATAGTGGACATTTAACATCTTTTTTTTTTACCTTCAGTCTCCCTTAGCAAGGATATAAACTCCGAAAGGGCAGGAATTTAATTAAAAAATTTTTTTTTGGCTAATCGTGTGGGGGAAAAGGTCTACACCTGGTGGTTTTTTGGGAGACCATATCTGGTGCCTGGATTCCTAGTGTTGTCGTTTGCTGAAGACGTATATAAGGCAAGTGCCTAACTCCAGCAGGACAGGGCTTTTTATTTATTTTGTTCAATGCTGTATTTTCAGCACCCAAGCAAATCTGGCATATGCCAGGCTCTTGACAACTGTTTGTTGAATGCACGAATTATTCCCAAGTGACTCCAGTAAAAACATCTCTCCCATAAACTTAGTCAAGATGTTGTCTTAGGAGTCTCTTTTTTTCCCCACAAGTACTTACTATTGATCATTTCAGAAATCTGCAGATTTTTAAGGATTTTATTTTTTAAATTTTGGAAGTGGTTTTGATTTGCCTTTATTGCTTGGGACATTGTCCACTCTTGGTAGAGGGAAGAAATGTTCAAAATGGATTCATAATTAATAACATTTCTGTTTTTATTAGCGTGGGCCTATTTGCTTATGAGCAGCAGATGTTTTCCCTTCATCATAGTGGTGGAACTTGGGGTGTCCCTGACTTGCAGAGCACCTGCTTGATGGCATCCCCTCTTCCCTTGCTGGCCTCAAGCATTCCTTCCATTCACTGTTTTTAGGTCTCTGACCCTAGCTGCTTCTCTTCTATCTCAGATGTGGAATTTGACTGACTAGACCCAGAGCACTGATCGCATAACAGCCTGTCCTCTGTGTGTCTGTACACACATGTCTCTTCGGAGCTCATAAACTGAGCTGCGGCCTCAGGTTCCAGGGCTAATTGAGCACTTGGCTTTTTGACCTGTCACTTCTCTATTTGTAAGTCATATCAACTGCTTGTAATCAGGTCTGACCTAAAAAGAACATCTATTTTGTTTATGGTGCATGCTAAATTGTGATCTGCATGCTAAATTGTGGTGGGCGGAGAGAAGTTTGCAGATATCTGTAACTTATTTTCAACTATATTAAAAATAAGTTGCATTGAGGGATAGACATATGGCTGTAGAGGTGAATGTGATTCAGAGAAGCAGTTACCATGCGATATTTGCAGAAAACATATGCAAGTATAGTAAATATAAATATAAAAGTATATTCTTTATGTAAATTGTGCAGTATAGGTGTTGAGCATTTAATATATAGTCTTTAATATATTGTATTTATATACTATATATTAATATATGTAATATGTGTAATATATTAATATATAGTATTTACTATATAATATTTAGTGTAAATTTGTAATTCTTCTTGTTTCTATGTTTGAAAATTTTATTTAAAACATTCTAAGGTTCAGGGAGATAGGAAAGGCTGTAAAGCATATACCTTGCATTTGGCTGGCCCTGGTTGAATCACCGGCACCATATATAGTCTCTGAGCACTGCCAGGCGTCTCTTTGATCACAGAAACAGGAATCACCCCTAAGCGCTAACATGTGTGGGCCAAACACCCTACCAAATAAAAACTGCTCAAAGGAAACAAAAATTCACAAAAACCATGTTTCCCTTCCCTCAAAAAAGAGTCAGACTAGTTTTTTTCAAAGACTCAAAAAATTAAGGACTCTCAGTTTGTATTGTTTTTCTCAAAGTAGTATTTTATTTTTTTTTTGCTCTTCCTTCTGTAATCCTCAAACAATAATAAACATGAATATATTTTAATTTTTAAGCCAAAAGAAACCGTTTTCTGGGAAAAGAAACCATATACTTAGAACTAGTGATTTGCCAAGGTTTTAATTTGTTTTCTAATGAATACGTTACATTGAGTTTAGGATGGAAAACTTGAAGTTTAAACATTTATAATTTGTTGTTTAGTGATGTGTAACCTATTTGATTTAGGTTTCTGTAAAAATTTGCAAGAGCTGAATGTGTCTGACTGCCCAGGACTCACAGTGAGTATAAGAAGTTGCTTTTAGTGTGGTTTATATATAGATTTAGACTTTCTTCAGTGGAGTACTAATACACATTGGTATTTTGCCAAACTTCATGCCTGTGTGCTCATTTAGGATTAAACATAGAAAAAGCAAACCATGCTAAACATTGGCAAGAAATGTTATCCCATTTGTATAATGCCATTATTCATCTTGTGGATGTATATGCAAGACTGGAGTCTCTGGAAAGTGGAAACTATTCAACAATTATACAGAAATGTACTATGTTTATATTTAAGACCATATGTGTATGAAAGGCAAAAAAAATGGGCCCCAACAGAGACAATAGGTCCATTTTAGTGGCCTTTATAGCTATCCATTGTAGTACCAGGGAAGATGGAAATGAACATGTAACCCTAGTCATGTGCTTCCTGTTTCTGTCTCCAGGCTTTCCTCCTCTTCCAGTCTCTCTCACACACTGTGGGCATACAACACTATCTGAAGGCAGATCTGACCCCATCGCTAACATTTTCCATTATCCACATATACCCTCATCCTCTATACTAGTGAATGAAGTCAAAGTTCTTCAGCATTGCTGTACCTTAGAGGCCTTCTCTGCTCTTTCCTTCTTCCTTTCTTTATGGTATCATCTTGCCTTGATTCCTGCATGCTAAGTTTTGGCAACCATAAGCTGCCAGGCCCAAATGCCATTTCTTTTTTATCCCGAGGGGGCTAATCTCTTTTGGCAGATTGACTTAGGCACTATGCTGTACCGCCCCTTTTACCAACATCACTGCTGACTCCCAGGGCTGGGTTCTCTGTAGTAAGTAGTTTCAACCCTCCTGGGACTCTGCCTCCTCGCTAGTGACCCTGGAGTTGTGTCTCCTTTTTTGTGGAAAACATAGCACAGAGCCAATCCTTGGTATAGTACAGTATAAAACACTGTATCTAGTAGGCAACATAGGTACTTAATTGAACAACAAGGTCTATAACTTGAGATTCAATTCAGTCTTGGGTTTTCTTCTCTGGATAGGTCATATTTAACTTTACAAACATGAATAAGATCAAGCTAGAGAGATAGAGTATAAACTTTGGAGACTGCTGACTTTGGGGAACTCTTAAAGGAGAAGAAATAGGAAAGGATCTCAAGAAAGAAAAGGCAGAGAATCAGGTTGACAATGCCATGTATCACAAAAGGAGAGAGGGAGAGAGAAACAGAGACAGAGAGACAGAGAGTGAGTGAAACAGAGAGAAAGGTTGAGAGAGATTGAGAGAGGAGAGAGACAGGGAGAGATTGAGAGAGTGAGGAGAGAGACAGGAGAGACACAGAACAGAGAGAGAGACAGGAGAGATAGAAAGAGAGAGAGTAGTTTCAGGAGAAAGTGATCAAATTGGGCAGCTTAAGGGGCTGAGCAGTGCTTCCTGGATTTGAGAATCAGAAGGTGACTGGTGACATTTCTTAGAACAGTTTCAGTGAGCTACTGAGATGAAAAATAGAATCACAGTGAATTGTGATGTGGACAAAAGATGAGAGGATGAGGGCATTATATATAAGCTGAACTTCTCAGGAAAGTGACTAACTTTGGCAGACAGCAGGGGAAATCAGTTTTTGGTTTGTGGAAGTTGGTAGACACTCCTCTGGACTCCACTAGTGGAGTGAGGACCCGAGGAGAGAGCAGGGACTAGAATGAGGAAGCCTGTCGCAACAGCTCCTCTCAAGAGACAGCGCTGCAGAGCAGAGGCTCGCTCCTGGCGCCCCTGGAAGGCTGCTTGGGCGGGTTCTTTGAGGTTCCCCCCCCGCCTCCTCAGAGGGTTCTGTCAAGGTTCTGCTCTGGTTTTCCTCCCTCACAGTGCTCAAGAAACACTTGTCCTGAGATAGGTATAAGTGAAATTTATATGTTGTGAATAATAACATCAGGGACTTTAAGATGATTCAGGGTTTTAGTCCTGTCCTCAAAGAGTTTCAGTTCTGTTCCCAGTAAAAGAGCATCTTCTGTGAATTTGGCTTTTCGATAGAAAAGCAGAACAGTGTAATCTGCACTGAATTTTGCGTAACATAAAAATACTTCCCAGTTTGGGAATTTGGTGATATACAGGATTAATAATTTTATCTGACAACATTTTGCTACTTTTTATCCTTTTTGAGATAATCTATGAGACAAGTTTACATGTAAGGGGCTGAGTAACAGTCATTAAAAAAGGCTTTGATTTGTGAGGACACTGCCTTATAAATATATCACCATCAGAAAGAGGGACGCTCAGGCCAAATTCATAAGTTATTCTGCAGTGGAGACATTCACGTTTCGATGTTTCTGTGTTCAAACATTTGGGAATTTAACCTTAAGTTCCTTTAAATACTAAGGATAGGATTTCCCTGAATTTATTTGCAAGTTCAAGCTTCTCTAGACAGGAAAATTCAGAGAAAATTTTGACTCATAAACTCAAAGAGAAAATCAAATTTTATTGACCCCCATAGTTCTATTCTCTCCCTGGTTACCTCTCTGAGGATGTATGGAAACAGATTTCCATCCCCTCTTGCTCCAACCATCTGTGTTGAAGTTTTGCCAGTTTTCTAATTACTTTGGTACACAGTCATTTTTGGTATTTGATTGTCACCAAGAAAAATTGTTTTATTTTATAATTTACTCTGCAGCATTATGATGTTATTTCCATTCCTGCCAGGAAGGGCATACTATACTTTATATCTATTCACTCATGCACAATCCTCCATTTTGGTGATGGGGGTGATCTTTAGAAAATACATTTATATAATAGCCATAAAATAGGCATACAGTTCACTATTTAAGAAGTCCTGTGCAAGGGCTGGGAAGATAGAACAGTAGGTAGGCCTCTTGCTTTGCACACAGCCACCTCTGGGTTTGATCCCCAGCATCCCATATGGTCTTCCAAGCACTGCCAGGAGTAAGTCCTAAGTGCATACTAAGGAGCAATCTCTGAGTATTGCCTGGTGTAGCTCGAAATAAAAATAAACAAAAAACGTAAAAAAAATACATTTATAGCTTTAATATAATGGCAAGAACACAAGACTTATTGAAAGCCTTGCATTTGTATTTAGGTGACACTCATACCTAGAAACTTTCCTAGAACAGAATACAGTCATAGAACTTTGCAAGAGAAACTTGTGTTCCCTGAGGTATAGTTTGCTACCCTCATAAATTAGTCTATTTTTTTCTTATCCCATTGACAGAGTCTGTGAACCTCAGGAGTTTCTGAGCCTGGGACATAAGTAGGGATAATCATTGATCATCCTGCTAAGAATAAACCCTTTCCACTTTAAATAATGTAGTGGGGTATGCTATATTGATCCCTAAGCTACATTTCTCCAAAGCCAAGTTGTAATTTATGTCTTTATAAATGGTCCTATTCTTTTCAAGACAAGTGTTATACAAATGTTTAAAACTAGATAATTTTTTATTATTCTTGGGGAAACCCATAACTACCATTAAATAAAGACCTTGTAAGTGGTTTCCCCATATAAGAAGAGCTCCATTGCAATCATCTTTTCTTGTAAATGTCAATTTAAGACTTATGCTTGAGTTATGGGTTTTCTGCCTTGCTCATGTCACAGTAACACCATTCTCCTGTACCTTAGTTCCAGCTTTCTAGGGGCAAGTAACTGGTATTTTTTAATTAAGCATTTTATTACAGAACCGTGAGATATACAATTACAACATTGTTCATGTTTAGAGGTTTCAGTCACATAGTGTTCCAGCACCCCGCCCTCCAACCAGTGCCCATTTCCTACCACCAATGTCCCCAATCCCTTCCCCCTCCATAGCCTGCCTAAATGGCAGGTTCTTTATCTTTTCTCTCTCTCCCTCTCTCTCTTTTCCTTCTCTTACACATTGTGGGTTGCACTACATACACTTAGAGGCCATCATATGCATTTTTGCCTGTATTTAATGCTCAGTTCTAGGTATAACTGAGTATTTTTGAGATTTTCCACTCTACATCACCACAAGATTTATCTCCAGTATCTTTCGGTTTATTTTCTACTGCATAAAAGTCACAAACTTAACATATATTAGGTGAAATATGCTGCTCTCCGACATTCAGTAATCAAACTACAAACACATACACATATTTTTGCACTCTCGCTCTCCCTCTCTCTCTCTCTCTGTGTGTCTGTCTCTAAATATGAACTTACTTTGAATGAAGCCCAGTTGAGTGCATTTACCATTCCTGCTTTTTTTGATGATTTTAAGTTGAAAATCAGCCAATTTTAAGACATTATAATGTATCTGAAGACTTAGGATGTGTTTGACACTTGAGTTCAAATTTCCTGTCATAAAATTGAACTTGCAAGTGTTCAAATTTCAAAGAAGTGTTATTGTGATAGAATGGAACTTTATTTCCAAAAGCAAGGGAAAAGGGAGGAGTAATGATGACTCCATATAAAACTATTGCCTTCTATTTAATTTTATTTTCTCTAATATAAAAAAAGCATGTAGATATCAAGGGTTTTTTTTTTTTTGTTTGTTTTGCTTTTGAGGCCACACCAGTGATGATCAAGGGGTTACTCCTGGCTCTTCACTCAAGAATTGCTCCTGGTGGTTTTAGGGGAATCATGTGGGATACTGGAGATGGAACCTGGGTTATGTGCATGGAAGGCAAGCACCCTATCTCCAGTCCTAGATATTTTATGTTTTTACACACACACAATGCGTGTGCACACACACAATTTACTCAAATCATAAAGCAGAGAAAACACTATCACTGTTTAATAGGCTAACTTGCATTTTTAAAAAGTTAATTTACTAATTGAATATAGATACCACCAGGAACATCTTACACATCTTATTCATCATTTCTCTCAAGCATACCTTGACATTATTCCTGTATTTTTATTATTAAAAAGTTCTCACTACTAGTCACTTGACCCAAATACCTTCCATTTCAACCATGAAGTATTTTCCTAGTATATTAGCAGAGAAGAAATAATGTCCAAATCCTGCGAGATCCTCACTATTTGGAATATTCCTTGGAGTGCAAAAATGTCCTTAGATACAGTGAAACACAAAGTCATAAGAAGATAAAGACGTAAGATAGATTTTGTATCTGTTCTTGCATTGCATTTTTTAAGCAGGGGAGATCAATAACACATAGTTACATGCTGTTGTAGAGATAATGGGGATATTGCAGACCTACTTGAGTTTGATAAGATTTTTCTTTTTGGTTTTATGCAGGGATGAATCAATGAGGTACATCTCTGAGAACTGTCCTGGCATTCTGTATCTCAACCTGTCTAATACAGCTGTCACCAACAGGACAATGAGACTCCTGCCAAGGTAATACTTATGGTATTGTATCATGCTGAACATAGTTATGCTTCTTTAGAGAAGTGCTGGCTTGCTCTGGCCATCTTCAAATGCACTGCTTTTTTTTTAAAACTGGACATCCACTTCTTTGACACTTCTATAACTGAGAATAGAAGTGCTGCTTTTAAGTCTCCAGACTTTGGCCTCTCTCCCTCTTTTGGTGCATCTGGGTAGAATCTGGAAAGATTCAAGTAGAAAGACCATAGTCAATCCAGGTCTTTCTACCTTTGCTATCATTTTGGTGTCACTTTGTAGCAGTGAGGGACTCTCTACATCTGAACTGGACATTAATGTCCTGCCTCCCTGGTTTATGAACATTGTTGTCCCAGGTTCCCTGTTATCATGCTCTAGTGGTCTGTTATCCAGGAAACCTGACCCTGGCTCACTCTTTATCTGTGGATTGTTGAAAACTCTGCACACAAATATTGGTTCTCCTTACCCAGCACTTTCTATGGGGAGAAAAGGACAGAAGAATACAAAGAATACAAATTGATTTTAAAGAAATTTATAATAAAGAGCATTTTTGAGACCAGGGAGATAGCCCATAGGAGTTGAGCACATGCCTTAGATGTATGAGACCCTAAGTTCAATCACCAACACCTTTTTGCCACACATCCCCACCAAAATATCAGAGTGTCGCCCTAATGGCTCTCAATACTGCTGGGAGGCCCCTTTCCCTACAAAAGACTATTTTTTAATTTAATTTAATTTTTTAGTATTTTATTATACCACTGTGAGATATACAGTTACAAAGATGTTCATATTTGGGTTTTGGTCATACAGTGTTCCAGCACCCATCCCCTCCACCAGTGCCCATCTCCCTCCCACCAATGTCCCCGGTTCCCTCCCACCTCTCCCAGCCCCACCTCCATGGTAGGTTCTTTATTTCTTTCCCCTTTCTCTCTCTTTTTTCACAAAAAAAGACTATTTTTAAGTTGCATACTATATATGTTTTATGTCTGTAAAATTTTAAAAATGTAATTTTTATTACACATTTATATATTTAATTATACATTTTAATTATACATTTAATTATATATTTATAATTCATGTATATACATTTATGTACTTTTTAAACTTTTTTTTTCTTTTTGGGTCACACCTAGTGATGCTTAGGGGTTACTCTTAGCTCTGCATTCAATAATTATTCCTGATGGTGTTTCGGGAGACCATATGGGATTCCAGGGATCAATCGGATTGGCCTCATGCAAGGCCAATCTTTTCTTTCCCCATAGCTGAAATGCTTTTCTTTTTCTTACTAATCCACAACTTTTATATATCTACAGTCTTAATCTTCAAGAAGTACATAGTGATTTCTCCTTTTACTGAATTTTAATATCAACATTTGTTACTAGTATTGATCAACTAGACTTTTGGAAGATATTCTGGGACTATTGTGCTTTCATTATTTAATTTAATTTGGGGGAATTTGGCCATGCCTAACTGTGCTCAGTGTTTACTCCTGATTCTATTCTGTGCTCAGGGATCACTCCTGATGGTACTGGTCTGCCACACATTAAACCGTGTCAGCACTGTGATCCACTAAGTGCCTTACCCCCTCTAGTATCTCTCCAACCAAAGTAACTTATGGTGCTTGTGTATTTGCTCTGAGCATATGATATTTGCTCCCTTAATATAAACTTATATAGTGTCTTGGTATTTATTATAATTGTTGTTGTTGTTTGTTGTTGTTGGGGTGATGGTGCTCAGAGCTGCTACTCCCAGCTCTGTGCTCAAGAGAGCATATGGTACTAGAAACTGAACTGGGGTCAGTTGCATGCAAGCAAGTGCCTTAACTCTTGCTTTCTCTCCAACTTCCTTTTTTTTAAAATACATGAATTAGGCCTTCAACTGACTTTGTAAATTCTGACTGGCAGACGTTCTCACATTTTAGATTCTCAGCGCTGCCCTTCATTGAAGGGAAACAAGTAAGTTGTTGCCTAGATTGAGCATCCTCAAGGTTGACTATGTAAATAAGAAGGCAGATTAGTGCATTTGAACTTCCTATAGGTTCAAATTATATTGAACCTATATTAAACAGCCTCTCTGAAAGGAAAGAGTCAAACTGTCAGTTCAACTGTCCATGTGTAAGTTGTCTCTTTTATATACTGGGACTTGTGATTTTTCAGATGAGATTGTATTTGAATATGTATTGTACATTCCTTCCAGTAGAAGTTTCCTCAAGTTTGGAGTGATAGTTTATTGCTCTAGTTTTTGAAGAAGAAAGTCTTCTTAGCTATCATAGTAGCAATAGAAAAACAAGTAAATCACAAATAATTTCACCATAAAATTGTGAAATAGTTAAAGAAAAGCACAAGCTGCGAACCTCAGAGTAGAATTAATATTAAAAAATCATCTCTGCATTAGGTAAATATTGAATCAGATATCACTGGTGTAAGGGAGTTCTGTTCTTGCTTGTTTGTTTTGTTATTTGGGCCAGAGCTTACTCCTGTAATGGATCAGGGATCACTTCTGAGGAGCTCAGGGACCATGGGGATGCTAGAAAATAAGTCCAAATTGACCGTGTGCAATGCAAATTCTTTACCCACTGTTCTATTTCTGTAGATCAAACCTTTCTTTGCCAACAATGCTACATGAAAGTTACAAAGTGCTATTATCCTGTCAAGAAATTTTCACCATCTCAATAGCTTTAATCAGGCAGCACAATAAATCCCCAGAAAAATTTAGAAGGCCCCTCAAATTTCCTGTAATATGCTTTAAAACCAATTGTTTTCATGAGATTCCACTTTCAAGATAGTCATCCAGAGATTTTTTCAATCTGGAGTCATTTTCTCTAATGAATACTCTTCTACCAGCTCAAGCTTCTTAACCTGGGCACAGTGGAGCCATCAAAAAGGGCAAACATGAAACTGAGGGATTCTTTTGGATGGAGGAGAAATTATCTCTATTTTCACTAATTGAAATCAGAGTAGTATTAACAGTTCCTTGAACTCTTTCACCTTTATAAACCACACATTTTTTTTCTTATCACAAATATTGTTATTATAGTTTTTACAATATTTTGAAATTATCATTGACAGAATCTTTGTAGTTATTGCTTCTGCCACTAGATCTTGTCATTCAGTATGTCAACAAAAATAATATATTATTATTCCACCCATTTGGATTATAAAAAATCTTAATAGTTACCTTCATTATTATTTATTGCATTTGTAATCTTAAGTGGTCTATTTTACGCATCAAAAAACAGTAACAGATGGCTTATCTAGCAACAAATAGCTTAATAAGTTTTTATATAAGGACTAAATAACTCTGATCCAAAATAACAATTTTTTTCATCTAAAAATTTATTTTTATGCTTATTGCTTTTTTAATATTGGATCTTTGCTATCTAATTAATTTCAACTCTAGAATTGTATTAACTGCTGTGGCTTTTGTCTACATTAAAATAAATAAAAAAAAACATGAAAAAAATGCTGACAGAGGATCCATAGATCCATATTAATTTGTGGTATACAAATGTTAAGAACTTTCCATTTTGTCTTTGTTTGGGGTTGGGGGACATACCTGATAATTGCTCCAGGACTACTTCTAGTAAGGGTGCTTAGAGGGTTACTCCGGACAGTGTAGGGACACTTCACACTGTGGGTGTGAAGTGGTACTTAGGGATCTAATCCCAATCTCTTGCATTCAAAGCAATCCCATAGTTTGTTATCTGATGACAGACTACAAGAAATTTAACCACCTTGAATAGAGTTAGATGTGCATGATCTTACAAGTTGAGTTTGTAATTAGTATGGGGCAAGAACTTTACAAGAAGAAAACAAACAACCCCATCAAAAAATGGGGGAGAAGAAATGAACAGAAACTTCAGCAAGGAAGAAATTGAATGGCCAAAAAAAACATATGAAAAAATGCTCATCATCACTGGTCATCAGAGAGATGCAAATCAAAACAACAATGAGATACCACTTTACACCACAGAGACTGGCACATATTCAAAGAGCAAGAACAACAAGTGCTGGCGTGGATGTGGGGAAAGGGGACACTCATCCATTGTTGGTGAGAATGCCGGCTGGTACAACCTTTCAAGAAAACAATATGGACTTTCCTCCAAAGACTAGAAATTGAACTCCCATTTGACCCAGCCATACCACTCTGGGAATCTACTCTGGGAAACCAAAAATACGCAGTGGAAACACCATCCCTACTTTTATGTTCATAGCAGCATTATTCACAATAGCCAGAATCTGGAAGCAACCAGAGGTGCCGAAAATCGATGACTGGATAAAGCTTTGGTACATCTACACAATGGAATACTATGCAGCTGTTAGGAAAAAATGAAGTTATAAAATTTGCCTATAAATGGATGGACATGGAGAAGATTATGTTGAGCGAAATTAGCCAGAAGGAGAAG